>QRDG01000266.1:566567-657594 GCA_012064385.1 Puccinellia tenuiflora | reverse complement strand
TCCTCAGCCGACAAATCGTTTTGCTTTGCGAACCTCAAAGCAGCCAGATTTACTTCTATTGGTTGTAACAGCCCCAGATTAGTACCCTAAAATATGGGCCAATTTTTCACTTTTTGTTGTGCATTGCATCATGTCATCCATCTAAAATTTGCTAATTCTAAATAAAGCAACACTTGGAAATTAAAAACTAGGGAAGCAAAACCCTTCCCAAAATTTTCAAACCAAATACATTACTCAAATTGGCAAAACCAATTGTTCTTGAGTCTCCAAATTGTCTAGGAAGCTCAAGGATATATTTTATAAGTAATTGCCAAGGGCTAAAATTCTTAACAAGCAAATAAATGAAATTGAGAATCCAAAATTGGTTTAATTCAATTCTATTTTTGAAACCAAGTTAAGGTTTCCAAAAATTCAAACTAAAATAACGGGGTGCTTCATTATTGTAATATGAGCCTCCTTAAATATTTCATAATTTATTGAGTTGCTTAGGTCCTCCAAATAAATGAATTGGGAAAATATTAAACTTGCCTTAATTAAACCCTATGGACAAATGTGGTGCAAAACCTTTTTATTTTGCCTTACCAATTTTTGTGGAGCACCTAAAGGTTAAAACGGAGGCCTATATGAATTTTTGCATAATTTATAAAAATGTTTAAGAGACCTTTTTAATTGCACTAAACTGCCACTGGACCTTTCTGTAATTAAAAGAATTGGCGCCAGGGGGGTTTTCGTTAAATGGTCTTCTCCCTCCTCACTGTCGCCACAGGGCCGAGCCCATGCCGCCACCTCCACGCCGCCCATGCCGTCGTGGTCGCACTGCCCAGCGCGTGCCGTGCCCCCCCTCGTGGTCAAGGACGAGCTCAGGACGCTCACCTGCCCCCGTTTCTCCATTTTCCCACTCCACCTTCTCCTTTTCCTCTCCTTCCTCCTGCTTGCATCGCCGCCCCGCCGAGTTCGCTTTCGCCGGCAAATAGCCGTCGATTGGAGCTTTCCCGCGTAGATCGAAGCGGACGGGAAGGTCCGCCGCGCTCTCCTCTCTCTCCCCACCAAGGAATCGTCGCGGGAGCCCGGAGTCGTCGCTTCCGTCCTCGACACCTCCCGCACCGGCCGCCACCCCCGCCGACCCGATTTCGGCGAGTTCCGCCTCCCCTCGCCGCACCGGCCTTACGATCAACTCAGGGTGAGCACCACCCCATTTCTGCTCTTTTCCCTCTCCCCCACTGCCCTCTCCCGCCGCCCGGATTTTTTCGGTCGCCGGCGACGACATCGTCGTCAGCACACGTGCACCCCTGCCCGGCCTGGCCGTCGCCTGGCCGGCCTGAGGCCGGACGCCTCAGGCGGTCGCCCGGCCTGGGTACCCGGACTGGGCTCGTTGTGGGCTGGCCAAAGGCCGGTTTCATTCGGCCACCTCCCCGGCCTGCACCCCGGCCCGGCCGGCTCGAGGCCGGCCTGCCAGGAAAAAGGTTTTCCTTTTTTTTTAATTGGAAACAAATTTTGGATAATCGATAACTATTTCAAAAGTGCTTCAAATTCGACGATTCAAATTTCAAAATGTTCAGGAAAACAAACTCCACCAATTGGAATCATTGTAAACTTCTTTTGGAATTATATTCTTTTGGTTAATTAAGAATTCCCAAATTAGGTTAAATAATGCCTAATTTGAGAATTTCATAACTTGTTTAATAATTAGCCAAAAATTATGAATAAAATATCAATGTGATCAACATGCCAAATGCTATCAAACCATGCACTTATCATATCATGATCACAAATATTTATTTGATGTTATCCATAATTGGTTCAAAAGAATTAATTTCCGTTAATTATTTAAATTGCTATTTTTTCCTCGGCGCTCCAAAAAATTACAAATGAAGTACTAAATTGATCGGAATGACAAACCCTAACCATTTACATGTCATGTTCATGCATTTTGAGCCACTTCTCTAATAACTTGATAATTTATAAAGAATGTGGCCACTAAGATAAATATGGGGTTGTTTCCAAATGATTGCACTAATTATTTGGAGCTCCATTTAATTTGTTAATTAAATTAAATGATAATATCCTTGCATCAATTGGACATGTCATCATGTGTTTGAGCATTGCATCTTGTGTTCTTGTGATTTATGTGTGCTTTGTATTTCTTTTGGGTATCGATAGATTCCGGAGTCGAGGGTTCCCTCTCCTACCCCGACGAGCAGTACTACGCTTCCCGGCAGCAAGGCAAGAGATAACCTAACCTTCTTGGCATCTAGCATCCTATGTTTATAAACTTATTTTATCCACCATAATATTGCATGCGGTTCAATGTCTCTTTTGGTAACTATTAGAGTATCCTATGAATGCATCTTCTTCCCCGAGCCAATCACATGTATCCCTACCTATGAAACCTAGGGTTGAAGTGTTGGCCGAGATAAAGATAGAATTATTGTTGTATTCCTATGCTTAGCTATGCTTAGCCATGCTTAGAAATGTTTAGTGGAAATACTAGTTTGTCCGTTGTTGAATTCCATAATTATTGATGTTGATGGAATGACTCGGGCATGGTGGATAATTGTGATGCTTAATTAAAATGCTAAGACGGCTTGGGTGAGTTGCCATCGGGGATGGTGTTTTTCCTCACTCTAGCCCCTAGGTGCGAGTTCTTGTCTCTAGAACCAAGATCGAGCGTGCTTCCGGAGGTGGGGGCATATGGAACCCCCTTTGACCGAATAATTTGTGAGGGGCTTGTCAAGGGTCCTCTAGTTTGCTATTTCCATTTGCGCGTGTGTGGTGTTGGTGGAAAAAGGAAACGAGGATGGTGGTGTGTAGGATGTGACGGTGGGGCAGGGCGCTGGGAGCGCTGAACCTGTCCTTCCGCCACTGATGGCCCTTGAGTAAGTCTCATGCAATGTAAAGGTCTAACCGCGCCCGCTCGCCGGTCTTCCCCGGAAGAGGGCCAACTAGGTGAGCCGGACGGTACCAATGGATAAGGAGCTGGGGTTCCTGCGGAAACCTGGCGACTTCAAATAGTACACCCCTGCAGGGTTAATCTTTTCGAAAAGCCGTGTCCGCGGTTATGGACGACTTGGGAACGGATATACGAGACCATAGATAACATTTAACCTAATTGATACGGTAGCTAAAGGTTGCATAACCAACATGAGATAAAGGTTCATTTCTTCGAGGGTGATTCGAGGGAGTGCCTTTGTGTGAGATGAGTGGTGATGGTTGCAAGTAGGTTCGCCGAGAACCGAAGATGAAAATGTTACTCTCTTACCCCTTTATAAAAATATTCTGAGTAGACGAATGCCATGTGTCATTTTATATTTCGGTTTATTAAAATTAGCTTTATGCAAAAGAACTACATAAATAGCTTTAGAGCCTCCGTCAGTCATTGGGCCTATACCGCCCTACTAAACTTGCGAGTACATCGTACTCAGTCTCTCTTTGCTGCCTCTATGGTTTTGTATTTCAGAGGAGGACGACACCGAGCAGCTAGGTGGTTTCTTCGTTGACGTCGACTACTAGTCTGGGGTTCCCAGGTGGCAGCTTGGGACCGTGGAACAAGCTGGCTGGGAAATGTTTATTGTAGGCCTCTTAGGCCATATATTTGCTTCTTGTTGTTAGACAACACTACCCGCTTCCGCTTGATGAATTGTAGGATCTATGATCCTTTGATGTGTAATATTTGTATTCTTCTCATTATATGAGTTGCTATATGTTTGTGTCGTAGAGTCATGCAATGTACCAGTTTGTTCCACATGTCTCGATCTCTTTGTTATACTTTGATGGTTGTGCCAATTACATAGCCTCTCTGTATAATTCCGGGGTCGGGGCGTTACAAGTTGGTATCAGAGCAGGACTGCCTGTAGGAAACCCTTTCTATTGGTCGATGTCGAGTCTAGTTCGTGAAAATTATTTTAAACCTAAAAATGAGTTGTGAAAACCTTCCTAGGATTCTTTTTACTCCTTATCCAATTCACTCTGATCTCGGTGTTGTCTTACCTCTATTTGATTTTAACGGTTTTTCTGATCATTGGCAAAGTTCTAAATCTTTAGGATCACGGGGTTGGGTTCTACCTTTAGTTACTGGTTAACTTTGCTTGTCTTCAAATTCTAAATTCCGAAGAGAAGAAGTATTGCGGATCGTCAAGAAATTCCTTGCTTTAGCCCAAGATCTTGAACCGAAGGTCCCGGATTGTGCTAGGGCTCAGGTGTAATGATTCATGAGGGTTGTCACCCCTGTGAGCATTATGCTATTGTGGGTCCCAGTGCATGAAGCTGATCTTTAACCCAAGATCTTTCCCGTTGAATCCTGGTGTTAAAGGTCGAACCCTACATCAGGTTGGCAAAAAATTGAAGTTGGTCTTCAAACTCGAGGTTGCAGCCGTAATTGGTTTCCTCGACAGTGCTCTTCTTCGTCACTAGCTTACATAGGCTCTCTGTTATGGAACCATCTGAAACACGACGGGATTGCTCTTAGCGAGATCTTCCATCGATAATTGTGTTTCCTCCGGTAACGACCGTTCCTGAAACCCTTTCGACACTAGTTGTCGGAAGAGTGCTAACACGGGCTTCTGCAATATCCTAAATGGTTATTAGCCCGTTCTTTAATCCAAATCTGCTTTCAGTCCTCTATTTGCCTGCGGACAGTTAAGTGTATCGTGCATTGGGGTGTTCTGATGCATGTTATTCTTGTGGTTCATCAAGACATTCCACTTTGGGATGTCAGGAGAAACAAACTCCGGTACCTCGTCCATATTTCGGTCAGGTCAAAGTTTTGTAAATCGTGGAATAGGAGCTTGTCTAGCTTTGTTCCGTTCCACCTTGGAGTGTCACGCTCTTTTATATCGAGAAGTCGTGCTTAGTCTCATGACATACTGGATGAAGTGATGCTCCTACCCTTCCTTATCCATCTACCTCCGAGCTTTTCGGGCTCAAGAGTATTGAGGAGGAATATCATTGCGGTAATCGGAAATTCTTAGCAAATGTAATTGCTTTGAAATCCAAAGACCTTGGTGGCACTCTTAGCCTGACTGGTAATCCTGTCCTCGAGCTGAGTTGTCTGTGTTGCCAAGCCCATTAGTTCAGGTGCACCTTCGGTCCACGAGTTAGATTCATTTTGAAACTCCCAAGACCACCTTCTTTTCTCTGAAAGGCAAGTTTCCTCTCGCAACCAGTGACTTTGTCGATATGGATCCGAGTGAAGTTCGCTTTGTCTCCTCGGGTTAAATCACAAGTTGGTTATGCATACGTGCATTATTGAGCTGGTAGGTTGGTACCTCCCATTCTCTGACTAAGCCATGTGTGCACACCAAGTCTTGACCGAGTCGTTCCTAAATAAGAAGAATTTGGCAAAAACTTATCATCTCACCGGTGCTTCCCAATCATGAACCAGTTGGGCTTCTTGTTTGGAGTTCATGCTGGATCAATTTCCTCTTCGTGATCGTGACCCAATGGAACTCCCAATCTACCTCGTGTTCTGGAGCTTGGCCATGTAGCCTTATCTGAGAATCTAGTTATCCTACCTGTCGGCTAACTTTAGCAGACTCTTTCCTCGGGCATGCCAAGTCTGAGTTACCCTCACGCCTAACCAACTCCGAATCTCAAGCAAAAGTGATGCTTGGAGTTTATCAAGAGCATGACCTAAGCCTACTACTAACCCGACAAGTCCGGTGTTGTGGTCCACGCACCTCACCGGAAGGCTTTTTGCCTAAATCTCCTAACTCTACCAAATCGACCGTTGTCTATGAGGATCATGTGTAACTGGTTCTAGAAGTGTTCCCCTAAGGTCCATTTTCTATCTTCAAGTACGACCTTCGCTTGAGGATCGAATGAAGGCTTTTCCGAAGCATGTGTGTGATATCTAGAACCTCAAGGATAACATCACCACGGAGTTGCTAAATATCCATCGGTCGACCCTTCTGCTTCCTCTATCTTGTGGCAATATCTCGTTATGAGGTTTTACCTCTCTAGCCAATTGTGGATCCAATGCTATATCCTTCCCACCTCGGTGAAATCAAGGTTTGCCCAATCACACGGACGTTGGGTCATTTCAGCAGTCACTTTAGGGCCCAATCCTCAATCTGATGGAAATCTCTTGTGTATCCGAAGTGTGGAGTCCAGAAGATGCCTTTCTCCTCACGGTGCCAAATCTCTACGGTCTACTCTACGGGTGGTTTAAAGTGATGTCTTGGTGATCGGTTGTCCTATCCTTGGCTCGACCTTTATTTGGTCAAGTCGCTCTTGTTTCCTTAATGGCTTATGGTTTTGGGCAAGGTTCCTCTTGTCTGTCACCGTAAGCTATCTTCCGTTCTGTCCGCCCCTTTGACGTGTCAAGCTTCCTAGCTCCAAGTTATGCGTCAAGGAAGATCTTCGTGGGATCGAGTAGATTGTTGAAGTAAGAGTTGTCATGTTTCCTTCATCCCTACTTCTACTCTAGAATCTCGGGACGAGATTCTTGTAAGGGGGGTAGAATTGTAACAGCCCCAGATTAGTACCCTAAAATATGGGCCAATTTTTCACTTTTTGTTGTGCATTGCATCATGTCAT
Organism: Puccinellia tenuiflora; assembly: GCA_012064385.1. Taxonomy (NCBI): domain Eukaryota; kingdom Viridiplantae; phylum Streptophyta; class Magnoliopsida; order Poales; family Poaceae; genus Puccinellia; species Puccinellia tenuiflora. Next base: position 651,060 of record QRDG01000266.1, on the reverse strand, counting down.
CCATCTAAAATTTGCTAATTCTAAATAAAGCAACACTTGGAAATTAAAAACTAGGGAAGCAAAACCCTTCCCAAAATTTTCAAACCAAATACATTACTCAAATTGGCAAAACCAATTGTTCTTGAGTCTCTAAATTGTCTAGGAAGCTCAAGGATATATTTTATAAGTAATTGCCAAGGGCTAAAATTCTTAACAAGCAAATAAATGAAATTGAGAATCCAAAATTGGTTTAATTCAATTCTATTTCTGAAACCAAGTTAAGGTTTCCAAAAATTCAAACTAAAATACGGGGTGCTTCATTATTGTAATATGAGCCTCCTTAAATATTTTCATAATTTATTGAGTTGCTTAGGTCCTCCAAATAAATGAATTTGGAAATATTAAAACTTGCCTTAATTAAACCCTATGGACAAATGTGGTGCAAACCTTTTTATTTTGCCTTACCAATTTTTGTGGAGCACCTAAAGGTTAAACGGAGCCTATATGAATTTTTGCATAATTTATAAAAATGTTTAAGAGGCCTTTTTAATTGCACTAAACTGCCACTGGACCTTTCTATAATTTAAAAGAATTGGCGCCAGGGGGGTTTTCGTTAAATGGTCTTCTCCCTCCTCACTGTCGCCACAGGGCCGAGCCCATGCCGCCACCTCCACGCCGCCCATGCCGTCGTGGTCGCACTGCCCAGCGCGTGCCGTGCCCCCCTCGTGGTCAAGGACGAGCTCAGGACGCTCACCTGCCCCCGTTCCTCCATTTTCCCACTCCACCTTCTCCTTTTCCTCTCCTTCCTCCTGCTTGCATCGCCGCCCCGCCGAGTTCGCTTTCGCCGGCAAATAGCCGCCGATTGGAGCTTTCCCACGTAGATCGAAGCGGACGGGAAGGTCCGCCGCGCTCTCCTCTCTCTGCCCACCAAAGGAATCGTCGCGGGGAGCCCGGAGTCGTCGCTTCCGTCCTCGACACCTCCCGCACCGGCCGCCACCCGCCGGCCCGATTTTGGCGAGTTCCGCCTCCCCCTCGCCGCAACCGGCCTTACCGATCAACTCAGGGTGAGCACCACCCCATTTCTGCTCTTTTCCCTCTCCCCCACTGCCCTCCTCCCGCCGCCGGATTTTTCGGTCACCGGCGACGACATCGTCGTCAGCACACGTGCACCCCTGCCCGGCCTGGCCGTCGCCTGGGCCGGCCTGAGGCCGGACGCCTCGGGCGGTCGCCCGGCCTGGGTACCCGGACTGGGCTCGTTGTGGGCTGGCCAAAGGCCAGTTCATTCGGCCACCTCCCCGGCCTGCACCCCGGCCCGGCCGGCTCGAGGCCGGCCTGCCAGGAAAAAGGTTTTCCTTTTTTTTTTAATTGGAAACAAATTTTGGATAATCGATAACTATTTCAAAAGTGCTTCAAATTCGACGATTCAAATTTCAAAATGTTCAGGAAAACAAACTCCACCAATTGGAATCATTGTAAACTTCTTTTGGAATTATATTCTTTTGGTTAATTAAGAATTCCCAAATTAGGTTAAATAATGCCTAATTTGAGAATTTCATAACTTGTTAAATAATTAGCCAAAAATTATGAATAAAATATCAATGTGATCAACATGCCAAATGCTATCAAACCATGCACTTATCATATCATGATCACAAATATTTATTTGATGTTATCCATAATTGGTTTAAAAGAATTAATTTCCGTTAATTATTTAAATTGCTATTTTTTCCTCGGTGCTCCAAAAAATTACAAATGAAGTACTAAATTGATCGGAATGACAAACCCTAACCATTTACATGTCATGTTCATATTTTGAGCCACTTCTCTAATAACTTGATAATTTATAAAGAATGTGGCCACTAAGATAAATATGGGGTTGTTTCCAAATGATTGCACTAATTATTTGGAGCTCCATTTAATTTGTTAATTAAATTAAATGATAATATCCTTGCATCAATTGGACATGTCATCATGTGTTTGAGCATTGCATCTTGTGTTCTTGTGATTTATGTGTGCTTTGTATTTCTTTTGGGTATCGATAGATTCCGGAGTCGAGGGTTCCCTCTCCTACCCCCCCGACGAGCAGTACTACGCTTCCCGGCAAGCAAGGCAAGAGATAACCTAACCTTCTTGGCATCTAGCATCCTATGTTTATAAACTTATTTTATCCACCATAATATTGCATGCGGTTCAAATGTCTCTTTTGGTAACTATTAGAGTATCCTATGAATGCATGTTCTTCCCCGAGCCAATCACATGTATCCCTACCTATGAAACCTAGGGTTGAAGTGTTGGCCGAGATAAAGATAGAATTATTGTTGTATTCCTATGCTTAGCTATGCTTAGCCATGCTTAGAAATGTTTAGTGGAAATACTAGTTTGTCCGTTGTTGAATTCCATAATTATTGATGTTGATGGAATGACTCGGGCATGGTGGATAATTGTGATGCTTAATTAAAATGCTAAGACGGCTTGGGTGAGTTGCCATCGGGGATGGTGTTTTGCCTCACTCTAGCCCCTAGGTGCGAGTTCTTGTCTCTAGAACCAAGATCGAGCGTGCTTCCGGAGGTGGGGGCATATGGAACCCCCTTTGACCGAATAATTTGTGAGGGGCTTGTCAAGGGTCCTCTAGTTTGCTATTTCCATTTGCGCGTGTGTGGTGTTGGTGGAAAAAGGAAACGAGGATGGTGGTGTGTAGGATGTGACGGTGGGGCAGGGCGCTGGGAGCGCTGAACCTGTCCTTCCACCACTGATGGCCCTTGAGTAAGTCTCATGCAATGTAAAGGTCTAACCGCGCCCGCTCGCCGGTCTTCCCCGGAAGAGGGCCAACTAGGTGAGCCGGACGGTACCAATGGATAAGGAGCTGGGGTTCCTGCGGAAACCTGGCGACTTCAAATAGTACACCCCTGCAGGGTTAATCTTTTCGAAAAGCCGTGTCCGCGGTTATGGATGACTTGGGAACGGATATACAAGACCATAGATAACATTTAACCTAATTGATATGGCAGCTAAAGGTTGCATAACCAACATGAGATAAAGGTTCATTTCCTCGAGGGTGATTCGAGGGAGTGCCTTTGTGTGAGATGAGTGGTGATGGTTGCAAGTAGGTTCGCCGAGAACCGAAGATGAAAATGTTACTCTCTTACCCCTTTATAAAAATATTCTGAGTAGACGAATGCCATGTGTCATTTTATATTTCGGTTTATTAAAATTAGCTTTATGCAAAAGAACTACATAAACAGCTTAGAGCCTCCGTCAGTCATTGGGCCTATATCGCCCTACTAAACTTGCGAGTACATCGTACTCAGTCTCTCTTTGCTGCCTCTATGGTTTTGTATTTCAGAGGAGGACGACACCGAGCAGCTAGGTGGTTTCTTCGTTGACGTCGACTACTAGTCTGGGGTTCCCAGGTGGCAGCTTGGGACCGTGGAACAAGCTGGCTGGGAAATGTTTATTGTAGGCCTCTTAGGCCATATATTTGCTTCTTGTTGTTAGACAACACTACCCGCTTCCGCTTGATGAATTGTAGGATCTATGATCCTTTGATGTGTAATATTTGTATTCTTCTCATTATATGAGTTGCTATATGTTTTGTGTCGTAGAGTCATGCAATGTACCAGTTTGTTCCACATGTCTCGATCTCTGTGTTATACTTTGATGGTTGTGCCAATTACATAGCCTCTCTGTATAATTCCGGGGTCGGGGCGTTACAAGTTGGTATCAGAGCAGGACTGCCTGTAGGAAACCCTTTCTATTGGTCGATGTCGAGTCTAGTTCGTGAAAATTATTTTAAACCTAAAAATGAGTTGTGAAAACCTTCCTAGGATTCTTTTTACTCCTTATCCAATTCACTCTGATCTCGGTGTTGTCTTACCTCTATTTGATTTTAACGGTTTTTCTGATCATTGGCAAAGTTCTAAATCTTTAGGATCACGGGGTTGGGTTCTACCTTTAGTTACTGGTTAACTTTGCTTGTCTTCAAATTCTAAATTCCGAAGAGAAGAAGTATTGCGGATCGTCAAGAAATCCTTGCTTTAGCCCAAGATCTTGAACCGAAGGTCCCGGATTGTGCTAGGGCTCAGGTGTAATGATTCATGAGGGTTGTCACCCCTGTGAGCATTATGCTATTGTGGGTCCCAGTGCATGAAGCTGATCTTTAACCCAAGATCTTTCCCGTTGAATCCTGGTGTTAAAGGTCGAACCCTACATCAGGTTGGCAAAAAATTGAAGTTGGTCTTCAAACTCGAGGTTGCAGCCGTAATTGGTTTCCTCGACAGTGCTCTTCTTCGTCACTAGCTTACATAGGCTCTCTGTTATGGAACCATCTGAAACACGACGGGATTGCTCTTAGCGAGATCTTCCATCGATAATTGTGTTTCCTCCGGTAACGACCGTTCCTGAAACCCTTTCGACACTAGTTGTCGGAAGAGTGCTAACACGGGCTTCTGCAATATCCTAAATGGTTATTAGCCCGTTCTTTAATCCAAATCTGCTTTCAGTCCTCTATTTGCCTGCGGACAGTTAAGTGTATCATGCATTGGGGTGTTCTGATGCATGTTATTCTTGTGGTTCATCAAGACATTCCACTTTGGGATGTCAGGAGAAACAAACTCCGGTACCTCGTCCATATTTCGGTCAGGTCAAAGTTTTGTAAATCGCGGAATAGGAGCTTGTCTAGCTTTTGTTCCGTTCCACCTTGGAGTGTCACGCTCTTTTATATCGAGAAGTCGTGCTTAGTCTCATGACATACTGGATGAAGTGATGCTCCTACCCTTCCTTATCCATCTACCTCCGAGCTTTTCGGGCTCAAGAGTATTGAGGAGGAATATCATTGCGGTAATCGGAAATTCTTAGCAAATGTAATTGCTTTGAAATCCAAAGACCTTGGTGGCACTCTTAGCCTGACTGGTAATCCTGTCCTCGAGCTGAGTTGTCTGTGTTGCCAAGCCCATTAGTTCAGGTGCACCTTCGGTCCACGAGTTAGATTCATTTTGAAACTCCCAAGACCACCTTCTTTTCTCTGAAAGGCAAGTTTCCTCTCGCAACCAGTGACTTTGTCGATATGGATCCGAGTGAAGTTCGCTTTGTCTCCTCGGGTTAAATCACAAGTTGGTTATGCATACGTGCATTATTGAGCTGGTAGGTTGGTACCTCCCGTTCTCTGACTAAGCCATGTGTGCACACCAAGTCTTGACCGAGTCGTTCCTAAATAAGAAGAATTTGGCAAAAACTTATCATCTCACCGGTGCTTCCCAATCATGAACCAGTTGGGCTTCTTGTTTGGAGTTCATGCTGGATCAATTTCCTCTTCGTGATCGTGACCCAATGGAACTCCCAATCTACCTCGTGTTCTGGAGCTTGGCGATGTAGCCTTATCTGAGAATCTAGTTATCCTACCTGTCGGCTAACTTTAGCAGACTCTTTCCTCGGGCATGCCAAGTCTGAGTTACCCTCACGCCTAACCAACTCCGAATCTCAAGCAAAAGTGATGCTTGGAGTTTATCAAGAGCATGACCTAAGCCTACTACTAACCCGACAAGTCCGGTGTTGTGGTCCACGCACCTCACCGGAAGGCTTTTTGCCTAAATCTCCTAACTCTACCAAATCGACCGTTGTCTATGAGGATCATGTGTAACTGGTTCTAGAAGTGTTCCCCTAAGGTCCATTTTCTATCTTCAAGTACGACCTTCGCTTGAGGATCGAATGAAGGCTTTTCCGAAGCATGTGTGTGATATCTAGAACCTCAAGGATAACATCACCACGGAGTTGCTAAATATCCATCGGTCGACCCTTCTGCTTCCTCTATCTTGTGGCAATATCTCGTTATGAGGTTTTACCTCTCTAGCCAATTGTGGATCCAATGCTATATCCTTCCCACCTCGGTGAAATCAAGGTTTGCCCAATCACACGGACGTTGGGTCATTTCAGCAGTCACTTTAGGGCCCAATCCTCAATCTGATGGAAATCTCTTGTGTATCCGAAGTGTGGAGTCCAGAAGATGCCTTTCTCCTCACGGTGCCAAATCTCTACGGTCTATCTAACGGGTGGTTTAAAGTGATGTCTTGGTGATCGGTTGTCCTATCCTTGGCTCGACCTTTATTTGGTCAAGTCGCTCTTGTTTCCTTAATGGCTTATGGTTTTGGGCAAGGTTCCTCTTGTCCGTCACCGTAAGCTATCTTCCGTTCTGTCCGCCCCTTTGACGTGTCAAGCTTCCTAGCTCCAAGTTATGCGCCAAGGAAGATCTTCGTGGGATCGAGTAGATTGTTGAAGTAAGAGTTGTCATGTTTCCTTCATCCCTACTTCTACTCTAGAATCTCGGGACGAGATTCTTGTAAGGGGGGTAGAATTGTAACAGCCCCAGATTAGTACCCTAAAATATGGGCCAATTTTTCACTTTTTGTTGTGCATTGCATCATGTCATCCATCTAAAATTTGCTAATTCTAAATAAAGCAACACTTGGAAATTAAAAACTAGGGAAGCAAAACCCTTCCCAAAATTTTCAAACCAAATACATTACTCAAATTGGCAAAACCAATTGTTCTTGAGTCTCCAAATTGTCTAGGAAGCTCAAGGATATATTTTATAAGTAATTCCAAGGGCTAAAATTCTTAACAAGCAAATAAATGAAATTGAGAATCCAAAATTGGTTTAATTCAATTCTATTTCTGAAACCAAGTTAAGGTTTCCAAATATTCAAACTAAAATACGGGGTGCTTCATTATTGTAATATGAGCCTCCTTAAATATTTTCATAATTTATTGAGTTGCTTAGGTCCTCCAAATAAATGAATTTGGAAAATATTAAAACTTGCCTTAATTAAACCCTATGGACAAATGTGGTGCAAACCTTTTTATTTGCCTTACCAATTTTTGTGGAGCACCTAAAGGTTAAACGGAGCCTATATGAATTTTTGCATAATTTATAAAAATGTTTAAGAGGCCTTTTTAATTGCACTAAACTGCCACTGGACCTTTCTGTAATTTAAAAGAATTGGCGCCAGGGGGGTTTTCGTTAAATGGTCTTCTCCCTCCTCACTGTCGCCACAGGGCCGAGCCCATGCCGCCACCTCCACGCCGCCCATGCCGTCGTGGTCGCACTGCCCAGCGCGTGCCGTGCCCCCCTCGTGGTCAAGGACGAGCTCAGGACGCTCACCTGCCCCCGTTCCTCCATTTTCCCACTCCACCTTCTCCTTTTCCTCTCCTTCCTCCTGCTTGCATCGCCGCCCCGCCGAGTTCGCTTTCGCCGGCAAATAGCCGTCGATTGGAGCTTTCCCGCGTAGATCGAAGCGGACGGGAAGGTCCGCCGCGCTCTCCTCTCTCTCCCCACCAAAGGAATCGTCGCGGGGAGCCCGGAGTCGTCGCTTCCGTCCTCGACACCTCCCGCACCGGCCGCCACCCGCCGGCCCGATTTCGGCGAGTTCCGCCTCCCCCTCGCCGCACCGGCCTTACCGATCAACTCAGGGTGAGCACCACCCCATTTCTGCTCTTTTCCCTCTCCCCCACTGCCCTCTCCCGCCGCCGGATTTTTTCGGTCGCCGGCGACGACATCGTCGTCAGCACATGTGCACCCCTGCCCGGCCTGGCCGTCGCCTGGGCCGGCCTGAGGCCGGACGCCTCGGGCGGTCGCCCGGCCTGGGTACCCGGACTGGGCTCGTTGTGGGCTGGCCAAAGGCCGGTTCATTCGGCCACCTCCCCGGCCTGCACCCCGGCCCGGCCGGCTCGAGGCCGGCCTGCCAGGAAAAAGGTTTTCCTTTTTTTTTAATTGGAAACAAATTTTGGATAATCGATAACTATTTCAAAAGTGCTTCAAATTCGACGATTCAAATTTCAAAATGTTCAGGAAAACAAACTCCACCAATTGGAATCATTGTAAACTTCTTTTGGAATTATATTCTTTTGGTTAATTAAGAATTCCCAAATTAGGTTAAATAATGCCTAATTTGAGAATTTCATAACTTGTTAAATAATTAGCCAAAAATTATGAATAAAATATCAATGTGATCAACATGCCAAATGCTATCAAACCATGCACTTATCATATCATGATCACAAATATTTATTTGATGTTATCCATAATTGGTTTAAAAGAATTAATTTCCGTTAATTATTTAAATTGCTATTTTTTTCCTCGGCGCTCCAAAAAATTACAAATGAAGTACTAAATTGATCGGAATGACAAACCCTACCATTTACATGTCATGTTCATATTTTGAGCCACTTCTCTAATAACTTGATAATTTATAAAGAATGTGGCCACTAAGATAAATATGGGGTTGTTTCCAAATGATTGCACTAATTATTTGGAGCTCCATTTAATTTGTTAATTAAATTAAATGATAATATCCTTGCATCAATTGGACATGTCATCATGTGTTTGAGCATTGCATCTTGTGTCTTGTGATTTATGTGTGCTTTGTATTTCTTTGGGTATCGATAGATTCCGGAGTCGAGGGTTCCCTCTCCTACCCCGACGAGCAGTACTACGCTTCCCGACAGCAAGGCAAGAGATAACCTAACCTTCTTGGCATCTAGCATCCTATGTTTATAAACTTATTTTATCCACCATAATATTGCATGCGGTTCAAATGTCTCTTTTGGTAACTATTAGAGTATCCTATGAATGCATGTTCTTCCCCGAGCCAATCACATGTATCCCTACCTATGAAACCTAGGGTTGAAGTGTTGGCCGAGATAAAGATAGAATTATTGTTGTATTCCTATGCTTAGCTATGCTTAGCCATGCTTAGAAATGTTTAGTGGAAATACTAGTTTGTCCGTTGTTGAATTCCATAATTATTGATGTTGATGGAATGACTCGGGCATGGTGGATAATTGTGATGCTTAATTAAAATGCTAAGACGGCTTGGGTGAGTTGCCATCGGGGATGGTGTTTTGCCTCACTCTAGCCCCTAGGTGCGAGGTTCTTGTCTCTAGAACCAAGATCGAGCGTGCTTCCGGAGGTGGGGCATATGGAACCCCCTTTGACCGAATAATTTGTGAGGGGCTTGTCAAGGGTCCTCTAGTTTGCTAGTTCCATTTGCGCGTGTGTGGTGTTGGTGGAAAAAGGAAACGAGGATGGTGGTGTGTAGGATGTGACGGTGGGGCAGGGCGCTGGGAGCGCTGAACCTGTCCTTCCACCACTGATGGCCCTTGAGTAAGTCTCATGCAATGTAAAGGTCTAACCGCGCCCGCTCGCCGGTCTTCCCCGGAAGAGGGCCAACTAGGTGAGCCGGACGGGTACCAATGGATAAGGAGCTGGGGTTCCTGCGGAAACCTGGCGACTTCAAATAGTACACCCCTGCAGGGTTAATCTTTTCGAAAAGCCGTGTCCGCGGTTATGGACGACTTGGGAACGGATATACAAGACCATAGATAACATTTAACCTAATTGATATGGCAGCTAAAGGTTGCATAACCAACATGAGATAAAGGTTCATTTCCTCGAGGGTGATTCGAGGGAGTGCCTTTGTGTGAGATGAGTGGTGATGGTTGCAAGTAGGTTCGCCGAGAACCGAAGATGAAAATGTTACTCTCTTACCCCTTTATAAAAATATTCTGAGTAGACGAATGCCATGTGTCATTTTATATTTCGGTTTATTAAATTAGCTTTATGCAAAAGAACTACATAAACAGCTTTAGAGCCTCCGTCAGTCATTGGGCCTATATCGCCCTACTAAACTTGCGAGTACATCGTACTCAGTCTCTCTTTGCTGCCTCTATGGTTTTGTATTTCAGAGGAGGACGACACCGAGCAGCTAGGTGGTTTCTTCGTTGACGTCGACTACTAGTCTAGGGTTCCCAGGTGGCAGCTTGGGACCGTGGAACAAGCTGGCTGGGAAATGTTTATTGTAGGCCTCTTAGGCCATATATTTGCTTCTTGTTGTTAGACAACACTACCCGCTTCCGCTTGATGAATTGTAGGATCTATGATCCTTTGATGTGTAATATTTGTATTCTTCTCATTATATGAGTTGCTATATGTTTTGTGTCGTAGAGTCATGCAATGTACCAGTTTGTTCCACATGTCTCGATCTCTGTGTTATACTTTGATGGTTGTGCCAATTACATAGCCTCTCTGTATAATTCCGGGGTCGGGGCGTTACAAGTTGGTATCAGAGCAGGACTGCCTGTAGGAAACCCTTTCTATGGTCGATGTCGAGTCTAGTTCGTGAAAATTATTTTAAACCTAAAAATGAGTTGTGAAAACCTTCCTAGGATTCTTTTTACTCCTTATCCAATTCACTCTGATCTCGGTGTTGTCTTACCTCTATTTGATTTTAACGGTTTTTCTGATCATTGGCAAAGTTCTAAATCTTTAGGATCACGGGGTTGGGTTCTACCTTTAGTTACTGGTTAACTTTGCTTGTCTTCAAATTCTAAATTCCGAAGAGAAGAAGTATTGCGGATCGTCAAGAAATTCCTTGCTTTAGCCCAAGATCTTGAACCGAAGGTCCCGGATTGTGCTAGGGCTCAGGTGTAATGATTCATGAGGGTTGTCACCCCTGTGAGCATTATGCTATTGTGGGTCCCAGTGCATGAAGCTGATCTTTAACCCAAGATCTTTCCGTTGAATCCTGGTGTTAAAGGTCGAACCCTACATCAGGTTGGCAAAAATTGAAGTTGGTCTTCAAACTCGAGGTTGCAGCCGTAATTGGTTTCCTCGACAGTGCTCTTCTTCGTCACTAGCTTACATAGGCTCTCTGTTATGGAACCATCTGAAACACGACGGGATTGCTCTTAGCGAGATCTTCCATCGATAATTGTGTTTCCTCCGGTAACGACCGTTCCTGAAACCCTTTCGACACTAGTTGTCGGAAGAGTGCTAACACGGGCTTCTGCAATATCCTAAATGGTTATTAGCCCGTTCTTTAATCCAAATCTGCTTTCAGTCCTCTATTTGCCTGCGGACAGTTAAGTGTATCATGCATTGGGTGTTCTGATGCATGTTATTCTTGTGGTTCATCAAGACATTCCACTTTGGGATGTCAGGAGAAACAAACTCCGGTACCTCGTCATATTTCGGTCAGGTCAAAGTTTTGTAAATCGCGGAATAGGAGCTTGTCTAGCTTTTGTTCCGTTCCACCTTGGAGTGTCACGCTCTTTTATATCGAGAAGTCGTGCTTAGTCTCATGACATACTGGATGAAGTGATGCTCCTACCCTTCCTTATCCATCTACCTCCGAGCTTTTCGGGCTCAAGAGTATTGAGGAGGAATATCATTGCGGTAATCGGAAATTCTTAGCAAATGTAATTGCTTTGAAATCCAAAGACCTTGGTGGCACTCTTAGCCTGACTGGTAATCCTGTCCTCGAGCTGAGTTGTCTGTGTTGCCAAGCCCATTAGTTCAGGTGCACCTTCGGTCCACGAGTTAGATTCATTTTGAAACTCCCAAGACCACCTCTTTTCTCTGAAAGGCAAGTTTCTCTCGCAACCAGTGACTTTGTCGATATGGATCCGAGTGAAGTTCGCTTTGTCTCCTCGGGTTAAATCACAAGTTGGTTATGCATACGTGCATTATTGAGCTGGTAGGTTGGTACCTCCCGTTCTCTGACTAAGCCATGTGTGCACACCAAGTCTTGACCGAGTCGTTCCTAAATAAGAAGAATTTGGCAAAAACTTATCATCTCACCGGTGCTTCCCAATCATGAACAGTTGGGCTTCTTGTTTGGAGTTCATGCTGGATCAATTTCCTCTTCGTGATCGTGACCCAATGGAACTCCCAATCTACCTCGTGTTCTGGAGCTTGGCGATGTAGCCTTATCTGAGAATCTAGTTATCCTACCTGTCGGCTAACTTTAGCAGACTCTTTCATCGGCATGCCAAGTCTGAGTTACCCTCACGCCTAACCAACTCCGAATCTCAAGCAAAGTGATGCTTGGAGTTTATCAAGAGCATGACCTAAGCCTACTACTAACCCGACAAGTCCGGTGTTGTGGTCCACGCACCCTCACCGGAAGGCTTTTTGCCTAAATCTCCTAACTCTACCAAATCGACCGTTGTCTATGAGGATCATGTGTAACTGGTTCTAGAAGTGTTCCCTAAGGTCCTTTTCTATCTCAAGTACGACCTTCGCTTGAGGATCGAATGAAGGCTTTTCCGAGCATGTGTGTGATATCTAGAACCTCAAGGATAACATCACCACGGAGTTGCTAAATATCCATCGGTCGACCCTTCTGCTTCCTCTATCTTGTGCAATATCTCGTTATGATGTTTTACCTCTCTAGCCAATTGTGGATCCAATGCTATATCCTTCCCACCTCGGTGAAATCAAGGTTTGCCCAATCACACGGACGTTGGGTCATTTCAGCAGTCACTTTAGGGCCCAATCCTCAATCTGATGGAAATCTCTTGTGTATCCGAAGTGTGGAGTCCAGAAGATGCCTTTCTCCTCACGGTGCCAAATCTCTACGGTCTATCTAACGGGTGGTTTAAAGTGATGTCTGGTGATCGGTTGTCCTATCCTTGGCTCGACCTTTATTTGGTCAAGTCGCTCTTGTTTCCTTAATGGCTTATGGTTTTGGGCAAGGTTCCTCTTGTCCGTCACCGTAAGCTATCTTCCGTTCTGTCCGCCCCTTTGACGTGTCAAGCTTCCTAGCTCCAAGTTATGCGCCAAGGAAGATCTTCGTGGGATCGAGTAGATTGTTGAAGTAAGAGTTGTCATGTTTCCTTCATCCCTACTTCTACTCTAGAATCTCGGGACGAGATTCTTGTAAGGGGGGTAGAATTGTAACAGCCCCAGATTAGTACCCTAAAATATGGGCCAATTTTTCACTTTTTGTTGTGCATTGCATCATGTCATCCATCTAAAATTTGCTAATTCTAAATAAAGCAACACTTGGAAATTAAAAACTAGGGAAGCAAAACCCTTCCCAAAATTTTCAAACCAAATACATTACTCAAATTGGCAAACCAATTGTTCTTGAGTCTCCAAATTGTCTAGGAAGCTCAAGGATATATTTTATAAGTAATTGCCAAGGGCTAAAATTCTTAACAAGCAAATAAATGAAATTGAGAATCCAAAATTGGTTTAATTCAATTCTATTTCTGAAACCAAGTTAAGGTTTCCAAATATTCAAACTAAAATACGGGGTGCTTCATTATTGTAATATGAGCCTCCTTAATATTTTCATAATTTATTGAGTTGCTTAGGTCCTCCAAATAAATGAATTTGGAAATATTAAAACTTGCCTTAATTAAACCCTATGGACAAATGTGGTGCAAACCTTTTTATTTTGCCTTACCAATTTTTGGGGAGCACCTAAAGGTTAAACGGAAGCCTATATGAATTTTTGCATAATTTATAAAAATGTTTAAGAGGCCTTTTTAATTGCACTAAACTGCCACTGGACCTTTCTATAATTAAAAGAATTGGCGCCAGGGGGGTTTTCGTTAAATGGTCTTCTCCCTCCTCACTGTCGCCACAGGGCCGAGCCCATGCCGCCACCTCCACGCCGCCCATGCCGTCGTGGTCGCACTGCCCAGCGCGTGCCGTGCCCCCCCCCCGTGGTCAAGGACGAGCTCAGGACGCTCACCTGCCCCCGTTCCTCCATTTTCCCACTCCACCTTCTCCTTTTCCTCTCCTTCCTCCTGCTTGCATCGCCGCCCCGCCGAGTTCGCTTTCGCCGGCAAATAGCCGTCGATTGGAGCTTTCCCGCGTAGATCGAAGCGGACGGGAAGGTCCGCCGCGCTCTCCTCTCTCTCCCCACCAAAGGAATCGTCGCGGGGAGCCCGGAGTCGTCGCTTCCGTCCTCGACACCTCCCGCACCGGCCGCCACCCGCCGGCCCGATTTCGGCGAGTTCCGCCTCCCCCTCGCCGCACCGGCCTTACCGATCAACTCAGGGTGAGCACCACCCCATTTCTGCTCTTTTCCCTCTCCCCCACTGCCCTCTCCCGCCGCCGGATTTTTTCGGTCGCCGGCGACGACATCGTCGTCAGCACACGTGCACCCCTGCCGGCCTGGCCGTCGCCTGGGCCGGCCTGAGGCCGGACGCCTCGGGCGGTCGCCCGGCCTGGGTACCCGGACTGGGCTTGTTGTGGGCTGGCCAAAGGCCAGTTCATTCGGCCACCTCCCCGGCCTGCACCCGGCCCGGCCGGCTCGAGGCCGGCCTGCCAGGAAAAAGGTTTTCCTTTTTTTTTAATTGGAAACAAATTTTGGATAATCGATAACTATTTCAAAAGTGCTTCAAATTCGACGATTCAAATTTCAAAATGTTCAGGAAAACAAACTCCACCAATTGGAATCATTGTAAACTTCTTTTGGAATTATATTCTTTTGGTTAATTAAGAATTCCCAAATTAGGTTAAATAATGCCTAATTTGAGAATTTCATAACTTGTTAAATAATTAGCCAAAAATTATGAATAAAATATCAATGTGATCAACATGCCAAATGCTATCAAACCATGCACTTATCATATCATGATCACAAATATTTATTTGATGTTATCCATAATTGGTTTAAAAGAATTAATTTCCGTTAATTATTTAAATTGCTATTTTTTCCTCGGCGCTCCAAAAAATTACAAATGAAGTACTAAATTGATCGGAATGACAAACCCTAACCATTTACATGTCATGTTCATGCATTTTGAGCCACTTCTCTAATAACTTGATAATTTATAAAGAATGTGGCCACTAAGATAAATATGGGGTTGTTTCCAAATGATTGCACTAATTATTTGGAGCTCCATTTAATTTGTTAATTAAATTAAATGATAATATCCTTGCATCAATTGGACATGTCATCATGTGTTTGAGCATTGCATCTTGTGTTCTTGTGATTTATGTGTGCTTTGTATTTCTTTTGGGTATCGATAGATTCCGGAGTCGAGGGTTCCCTCTCCTACCCCGACGAGCAGTACTACGCTTCCCGGCAGCAAGGCAAGAGATAACCTAACCTTCTTGGCATCTAGCATCCTATGTTTATAAACTTATTTTATCCACCATAATATTGCATGCGGTTCAAATGTCTCTTTTGGTAACTATTAGAGTATCCTATGAATGCATGTTCTTCCCCGAGCCAATCACATGTATCCCTACCTATGAAACCTAGGGTTGAAGTGTTGGCCGAGATAAAGATAGAATTATTGTTGTATTCCTATGCTTAGCTATGCTTAGCCATGCTTAGAAATGTTTAGTGGAAATACTAGTTTGTCCGTTGTTGAATTCCATAATTATTGATGTTGATGGAATGACTCGGGCATGGTGGATAATTGTGATGCTTAATTAAAATGCTAAGACGGCTTGGGTGAGTTGCCATCGGGGATGGTGTTTTGCCTCACTCTAGCCCCTAGGTGCGAGTTCTTGTCTCTAGAACCAAGATCGAGCGTGCTTCCGGAGGTGGGGGCATATGGAACCCCCTTTGACCGAATAATTTGTGAGGGGCTTGTCAAGGGTCCTCTAGTTTGCTAGTTCCATTTGCGCGTGTGTGGTGTTGGTGGAAAAAGGAAACGAGGATGGTGGTGTGTAGGATGTGACGGTGGGGCAGGGCGCTGGGAGCGCTGAACCTGTCCTTCCGCCACTGATGGCCCTTGAGTAAGTCTCATGCAATGTAAAGGTCTAACCACGCCCGCTCGCCGGTCTTCCCCGGAAGAGGGCCAACTAGGTGAGCCGGACGGTACCAATGGATAAGGAGCTGGGGTTCCTGCGGAAACCTGGCGACTTCAAATAGTACACCCCTGCAGGGTTAATCTTTTCGAAAAGCCGTGTCCGCGGTTATGGACGACTTGGGAACGGATATACGAGACCATAGATAACATTTAACCTAATTGATATGGCAGCTAAAGGTTGCATAACCAACATGAGATAAAGGTTCATTTCCTCGAGGGTGATTCGAGGGAGTGCCTTTGTGTGAGATGAGTGGTGATGGTTGCAAGTAGGTTCGCCGAGAACCGAAGATGAAAATGTTACTCTCTTACCCCTTTATAAAAATATTCTGAGTAGACGAATGCCATGTGTCATTTTATATTTCGGTTTATTAAAATTAGCTTTATGCAAAAGAACTACATAAACAGCTTTAGAGCCTCCGTCAGTCATTGGCCTATATCGCCCTACTAAACTTGCGAGTACATCGTACTCAGTCTCTCTTTGCTGCCTCTATGGTTTTGTATTTCAGAGGAGGACGACACCGAGCAGCTAGGTGGTTTCTTCGTTGACGTCGACTACTAGTCTGGGGTTCCCAGGTGGCAGCTTGGGACCGTGGAACAAGCTGGCTGGGAAATGTTTATTGTAGGCCTCTTAGGCCATATATTTGCTTCTTGTTGTTAGACAACACTACCCGCTTCCGCTTGATGAATTGTAGGATCTATGATCCTTTGATGTGTAATATTTGTATTCTTCTCATTATATGAGTTGCTATATGTTTTGTGTCGTAGAGTCATGCAATGTACCAGTTTGTTCCACATGTCTCGATCTCTGTGTTATACTTTGATGGTTGTGCCAATTACATAGCCTCTCTGTATAATTCCGGGGTCGGGGCGTTACATTGGTAAAACGGCTTCTTGTCCATAAACTAACTCGAAAGGAGTTACCTTGGTTGCACCATGCCTTGAGATCCGGTGAGCCCACAATGCCTCGGACAGTACCTCGTGCCACCTCCTCGGGTGGTCCTGTACTTTCTTCTTGATCAACCTGACTAGAATTTTGTTGCTTGACTCGGCTTGTCCATTGGCTTGAGCGTAATATGGAGATGAACTGAGCATCTTGATCCCAAGTGATTCGGCAAACTGTTTCACCTCTTTGGCCATGAAGGAGGTGCCTTGATCTGTAGTGAGAGTCTGCGGAATACCGAATCGGTGAACAATATGCTCTATAATAAATTGGATTACCTCTTTGTGGGTCATATTCCGGAGGGGTACCGCTTCGGACCACTTGGTGAAATAATCAGTAGCAACCAGCACGAACCGATGCCCTTTGGATGAAGCCGGGTTAATCATGCCAATGAAATCCAATGCCCATCCTCTAAAAGTCCACGGTTTTATCACCGGGTGAAGAAGTGAAGCCGGCGCCAGCTGAATATCTTCAATTCTCTGGCACGCTTCGCATCCCTTGTAGTATCGAAAACAGTCATTAATCATCGTCGGCCAATAGAATCCAGCTCGCCTGAGCATCCACTTCATCTTATGGGCCGACTGATGTGTCCCGCACAATCCATCATGTACTTCTCCCATGGCAACCCGAGATTAATCTTCATCCAGACATTTGAGAAGAAGACCATCAGCTGTTCGGCGATACAACTCATCATTCATCAGAGCATATTTGAAAGCAAGCCGCCGAATATCCCTCTCAGTTTTCTGACTCGGATTCTTCAGATAATCAATAATAGTTGTCCTCCAATCAACTGACCGAGTCCCGCCAGGTTCTTCTTGAGCCGAATTAGATAACCCAGCTTTCCCTCCATCTTCCGAGTTAGACGACTTGGCTTTTCCTCCATTCTCCGAATTAGATAATAGCACCGCCTTTTCTATTATGAAAAATACTCCTCTGCTGACATGATAGCCTGATGCCTGCTGTGCCAAATCATTGGCGAGCTAGTTGTCCTGCCTGGAAACATGAGATATAGAAAAATAATCCAGGGTTGATATGACATCCAGGCACCTGTCGAGATATGTGTTGAGTGATCCACTATTGCATTGGAATATCCTGGCCACTTGCTGGACGATAAGCAGTGAATCGCCATATGCCTCGACATGAGTTACCCCTGCGTCTTTCAAAATCTCCAACCCAAAGAGAAGAGCTTCATATTCGGCTTCATTATTAGTACAAAAGTAATTGAGACGACAAGAGGCCTCAAAGATAGTACCATGGGGTGAAATATACACAATGCCGACTCCTTGTCCACCACTGCAAACTGAGCCGTCAAAATAAAGTTTCCACGGTATAGCCGACACAACATTTAAGTCAGCTTCTTGCTCTAGGTCAATCCGATGTTCAACGATGAAGTCAGCTACAACTTGGCCTTTCACAGATTTGAGAGGTTCATAGGCCAAGTCATATTCGATCAACCCGTACGCCCATTTACCGATTCGTCCACTGAGAATCGGCCTATGTATCATGTGTTTGATGACATCGGTTTGACTAAGAACTTTGCATTCGCCAGATAAAAGTAATGGCGCAATTTAGTGCAAGCAAAATAAAGAGACAAGCACAACCTCTCCACGAAGCTGTACCTGGACTCGGCATCTAGGAGTCGCCGACTTAAGTATGTGATAACGTACTCCTGTTCTTCGGCTTCTTGAGTCAAAGCTGCTCCAATTACCCTTTCCTCAGCAGCAATATAAAGCCGGAATGGTAGACCACGAATCGGCTTCCTCAGAACTGGAGGTCTGGATAAGCAAGCTTTTATCTTGTCAAATGCCTCCTCCTGAATTGCCCCCCCAGGTGAACTCGTCATCATTTTTGAGCCGAAGGATCTGCGTGAACGCATCAACTTTTCCAGACAAGTTAGTAATAAATCTTCTCAAATAATTTACCTTGCCCAGGAATTTCTGCATGTCCTTTTTACAAGTCGGCGCCTGCACTTTCTGGATAGCCTCAATCTTTGCCGGGTCAATCTCTATGCCGGCTTCATGTATGATAAAACCAAGGAAATTTCCAGCCGACACGCCAAAGGCACACTTCAAAGGATTCATCTTGAGCCCGTACTTCCTCATCCTCTCAAACGCGAGTCGTAAATCGGCCAAATGATTTAACTCGCCGTCCGATTTGACAACTGATGTCTACACACGCTTCTATTCTTGTAGACAGTGTTGGGCCTCCAAGAGCAGAGGTTTGTAGAACAGTAGCAAGTTTCCCTTAAGTGAATCACCCAAGGTTTATCAAACTCAGGGAGGTAGAGGTCAAAGGTATCCCTCTCAAGCAACCCTGCAGTCACAATACAAAAAGTCTCTTGTGTCCCCAACACACCCAATACACTTGTCAGATGTATAGGTGCACTAGTTCGGCGAAGAGATAGTGAAATACAAGTAATATGGATGATTATAAGTAGTAATTACAATCTGAAATAAAAATGGCAGCAAGCAAACATGTAGCAGAACTTGTTGTAAACGGTGTTTCAATGCTTAGAAACAAGGCCTAGGGATCATACTTTCACCAGTGGTCACTCTCAACAATGCAATCATAATTGAATATAAATATAAGCACTTCAATATACTACTCCAAAGTATTCTCCGGCTGGATAACGAACACTAATTCATTGTGTAGGAATGCAAAAGCACACCTCAAACATGTATTCCCAAGTACTAATGAATACCCCACACTGGACCATGAGAATTCATAGGAGGTACTAACACACCACAATTTCATAGAGACATCCAACTCAAATAATAGATCAGTGAACAAGTATCTTGTGAAATATAGCCTAAAGACCCACACGGTGCACACACTGTCACCTTTACACACGTGGGACAAGGAGTCTCCGGAGATCACATAAATAAAGCCCACTTGAGTAACATAACAACATCTAGATTGCAAAGCTCATGATCACATATAGATCACATCATGGAAGAGAGATATAGACCACATGGCTACCGGTACGGCCCTCAGCCCCGAGGGAGAACTACTCCCTCCTCATCATGGGAGTCAGCAACGGCGATGAAGATGTTGGTGGAGTCGATGGAGATGGCTCCGGGGGCACTTCCCCGTCCCGGCAGGGTGCCGAAACAGAGACTTCTGTCCCCCGAAACTTGTCGGCGATGGCGGCGGTGCTGTAGATGTTTCTTTGGAATATGACGGGGTCCGTCTAGGTTTTATGCGTCGGGGGCAATATATAGGCGAAAGGGCGGCATCGGAGGGCTCCCGTGGGCCCCACACCACCTGGTGGCGCGGCAGGCATGGGTCCCGCGCCACCCTATGGTGTGGCCGGCCCACGGCCCTCCAGGTCCTCTCCTTCGGGCTCCGTGTAGTCCATTGAATTATAAGACTGCTGCTTTTTGTCCTGTCCAATTCCGAGAATATTTTCTTAAGTACTTTTCTGAAACGGGAAAATAGCAGAAAACAGGAACTGGCACTATGGCATCTTGTTAATAGGTTAGTTCCAGAAAATGCATAAAAATGCTATAAGATGTAAACAAAACATGTAGCAAATGGTATGAAAACAAGCATGGATCATAAGAAATTATAGATACGTCGGAGACGTATCAGCATCCCCAAGCTTAGTTCTACTCGTCCTCGAGTAGGTAGAACGATAACAAATAATTTCTTAGGAGACATGCAAACTCACAATCTAGATCAACATAGTAATGCAAAACACATGATGTGAATAAGGTGATCCAAAACAATTGTCTATAGTTGACATTAAGCAAACAATGATTAACAAATGCTAGCTAAAAGAAGCTAGAACTTTTCATGAATCAGCGTGTTGGAGACTAGGAACCATACATAAGGTTTAGAAAGAAGAATAGTAAATTTTGTCTCCAATGTAAAATGTCAATCAATCTTCAAAGCATCAAATTCAGTTAATAATAGAAATAGCCAAGCTCAAGTCAAGTGTCCTTAATCCATCCACTTAACTTATCAACTGTTATGTAGTCCACTCAACTAATACAAGCAAGAAGAAGGCTTGGCACCATGAGGTTATGGCAAAGAGAATAATAATGGGGGTTTGAAGGCCAAAAAGAAAGGCTCAAACAGTGGAAGAGGTAACCACAAGACAAGAGGAAATCCCGTAGTAGACACTGAATGAGGAGTAGTGATTGCCATGCAACGGATGCACATAGAGATATATGAATGGAAGCTCTCCAATGGAACTAGTGGGGGTGCATCCAACTTGCTTGCTCATGAAGACCTAGAGCTCACTTGAGGAGGCTCATCGTTGGAATATACAAGCCAAGTTCTATAACGTTTGGTCCCCACATAGTTATACTAATGAAGCATGAAAACTCACTACAATGATGTAGGTGCTACTAGCACAAGTGTGGAATAAAAGGATAGTAGTGTTGCCCCCTCTCTCATTTTATATTCTTTTTTCTTTTTCTCTTTTTGCTTTTTGCTTTTTGAGGCCTTTGTGGCTCTTTTATATTTTTCTCTCATTGGTCTCTTTTGGACTCTTTTGATTGGCCACTTTGGACTCTTTTCAATATGCTCACAGATAGCGGCAACACTCTATTTTACAAGATGATCATCACACTTTTTGGTGTACTCAAAACTCAAAGACTAATACATGGTGTATGGTGGATATGCAAAACCGAGCGTAGTGTGGAAAAGATGTAACACATGTGGAAAACCACGCATCACACTAACTCAAATGGTCAAGCAATACTATATGGCAATGAAGTAAAAATGACATAAAGTCATGTAATGTAAATGATGGATGTTGCATGGCAATGTATCTCGGAACAGCTATGGAAATGCTGTGATAGGTAGATATGGTGGCTGTTTTGAGGAAGATAGTTGGCTTATGTGTAGGAGAACAAGATGAAGATCTCCCACGGGGTTGGATGTACTTGCGAAGTATGCACCAATCTCAATGTGAAAAAGGGCAATGCAAAGTACCGAAGAGGCTAGCAAAATATGGAGGTGGAAGTGGCAAAAACCAAAAACTCACATAGCATGTCGTATATTGCAAATAACTAACAGTATCAAAGTTTTACAAATGGTTAGAGACACCCCGAGAGGGATCGTGGCAGCGACACAAGTGCCCCGTTGGCTTCCCCGACCGTTGCAGTAACTATACCATTAGAAACTTCTTTTCAACTAAGAGGAAATCACGACACTAAAGCACTATTGACTTAAGTTGTTTTTAGTTCAGAAAAGTACGGCTCCACGCTCTACTAACACATCTTCACTAATCAGCTCTTTAACAACATTAACCAACATATTTTAACCATTAGTTATTTTAATACCTCAAAACAATTGAAGAGGAGCAAGTTATCTACACAATGGACTACAAGACTATGCAGCTTTTCTCTATTTCATACCACTATCACAAGCATAGCATTTCCCAATCTAACACATCAACCAAGCACTAAAACAACTCTCTAACAAATAGGAGTGAAACACAAGAGAGCTTAACACAAATAACTAGCAGCTCTAAACAAGATAACATGCTAAAAGCGAGAGCTTACTAGAAAACAGACAGTAGCTAAGAATACTCAACAAATATAAGCGAAGCACAAGAGTATTCATATGAAAAAGCGGAGCGTTTCTCTCTCCCACACAAGAATGCTAGGATCCAACTTATTAAGCAAACTAAAACACACACTCAAAATAAAAACAGACGCTCCAAGCAAAATACATAAGATGTAGTGGAATAAAAATATAGTATCACTAGAGATGACCTGATAGTTTTGTCGATGAAGAAGGGGATGCCTTGGGCATCCCCAAGCTTAGATGCTTGAGTCTTCTTGAATTTGCTGGGGATGACCCACCGGGGCATCCCCAAGCTTAGGCTTTTCACTCTTCTTGATCTCATCATATCGTCCCTTTTGCTTACTTGAAAACTTCCGCCACATCAAACTCAAAGTAATTCTCATTAGAGGGTTAGTGCATAAATAAAAAATTCTCATATTCTACTGTGACACAAACACACGTTAATGCATTATAACATTAGCTACAGCCAATGATGTTCAAAGGAGCAAAAAGATCCAATCAAACATAGCAAAAGAAGCAATGCACAATAAAAGGCAGAATCTGTCAAAAACAGAACAGTCTGTAAAGACGAATTTTTTCGAGGCACTAGAGTTGCTCAAATCGAAAATCACTGAACTAGAAAAAGTTTCATACATATATGAAGATTCAGCACACAAAATCTCAAAGCATTTCGTCGCTTCTGGAATAAATGACGAATTCAACGGTGACAGACAGAAATCTGTTTCCTGTGCAGAAATCCAAATATAGCAAAAACTTTCTACTAGAGACCTTACTTGGCACAACATTGCAAGAAAATAAAGATACAAAGAAGTTGCTACAGAAGTAAACAAACTTCTTGACTCAAATAAAAGAAAAGATACTGAAAATAAAATGATGGGTTGTCTCCCATAAGCGCTTTTCTTTAAAGCCTTTTAGCTAGGCTTACTTACCTGCTATCAAGATGGTTGGAGTGAGGTGGCTTGGCTTCCCCAAGCTTGAATTCTTGCACTTACTTGATATATGTAGGGTGAGCCTAGGGGTAACATCCCCAAGCTTGAATGTTTGTCCCTCTTTAATCTTTATTTATCTCCCTAACTCTTCCACTTGAAAGTTCTCTTCACACACATCTCATCATAAAATTTGATTAGAGGGGTTAGTGTCTCCATAAATTAAATCCTCATAAATACAGCAAAGACATATCATGAATTGATTCTAAACATTAGCTACTGTTACTTATGGTTGTGCATTGCTCTTTAATAAAAAGAAGCACAAAAAACACAAGTAATGAGAGTAATGCAAAATAAAGACAAAATCTGCCTAAAACTGAACAGCCCATAAAGAGTGAATTGTTAGAGGCACTTACCTTGCTCAAATCAGAAAACTTTGAACTAATGAATTGTGTGTTAATACCTGAAGATTTCTGTCACAAAGTGTCAGCTCAAAATACCTTTTCTTTGATTTTATACATTTTTCGCAGTGAAGCTTAGGAATCTGTTTTCTAGACAGCAATGATAGTTTTAATGATGCTCACATAGCAATAAGAATGAAATACAAAGGTGAGCATCAAGAGAAGAATGTGAAGCACATTTAAGTCTAACCCACTTCCTATGCATTGGAATCTTGTAAGTAAATAAATCAATAAAGCACAAAGTGGCTAGCATAGGAAGACAAAATAAGTGGTACTTCAAAAATTTCAACATATAGAGGTGAAACTTAATATTATTGAGATGCATATATCCATGTTTCCCTCTCTCATAATAACTTTCAGTAGCATCATTGATAAATTCTACAATATAACCATCACATGAAAAATTCTTATCATGAGCCATATGCATAAAATTATTACTCCCCAAATAAGCATAGTCATTCTTATTAATTGTAGTGGAAGAAAATTCAACAAAATAGCTATCATTATTATTCTCATCACCATAATCATCAAATATAGGAGGCATATTGAAATCATAATTAATTTTCTCCTCAATAGTAGGTGGAATGAAAATATCATATTCATCATTGTAATCATCATATATAGGAGGCATTGTATCATCAAAGTAAATTTTCTCCTCAAAGCTTGGGGCACTAAAAAGATCATTTTCATAAAAACTAGCTTCCCCAAGCTTAGACTTTTCCATAGCATTAGCAATAATGGTGTTCAAAGAATTCATACTAATAACATTACTACCACTATTATGCAAACAAGCTTCCATAGGTTTTTTAATTGTCTCTTCAAAAGCATCATGTCCTAATTCAATATAAAGTTCATAAAGATCCCTAATTTTTTTCTTGTTTTCCATTAAGCCTAACTAGTGAAATTAAAAACAAGAAACAAAAAGATATAATTGCAGAATCTAAGGAAATAACTTCGAGCACTCACACAACAGCAACAGTACTAGAAAATAGCTTAGTAGCCAGATGATGTGAGTACCTTTTACCTTACCTCCCCGGCAACGGCGCCAGAAAATAGCTTCGTTGACGGATAGCTTTGTTGTTGGAGTGTGAGTGCCGCTTACCTTACCTCCCCGGCAACGGCGCCAGAAAATAGCTTGATGTCTACACACGCTTCTATTCTTGTAGACAGTGTTGGGCCTCCAAGAGCAGAGGTTTGTAGAACAGCAGCAAGTTTCCCTTAAGTGAATCACCCAAGGTTTATCGAACTCAGGGAGGTAGAGGTCAAAGGTATCCCTCTCAAGCAACCCTGCAGTCACAATACAAAAAGTCTCTTGTGTCCCCAACACACCCAATACACTTGTCAGATGTATAGGTGCACTAGTTCGGCGAAGAGATAGTGAAATACAAGTAATATGGATGATTATAAGTAGTAATTGCAATCTGAAATAAAAATGGCAGCAAGCAAACATGTAGCAGAACTTGTTGTAAACGGCGTTTCAATGCTTAGAAACAAGGCCTAGGGATCATACTTTCACCAGTGGTCACTCTCAACAATGCAATCATTATTGAATATAAATATAAGCACTTCAATATACTACTCCAAAATATTCTCCGGCTGGATAACGAACACTAATTCATTGTGTAGGAATGCAAAAGCATACCTCAGACATATATTCCCAAGTACTAATTGTGGCACCCTGATCCGGAGATCGAGTTACCCCATATATCAGTCCCAGGAGCACTGAATATATGACAACTTGATAACAGAACACAACCACTTTATTAAGGGGTCGGGGAACCGACGATGGATTACAAGGGTCTCATTACAAGGCTGCACCCTAGCACACACAACAGTTTGTACATTATTTATCGAACATGACTTCATCAGAGGGCGTCATTAGATTGGCGGAAGCGTGCGACAAAGAGGGCCTAACTCCACAGGGCTCTGCCTGGATACCGGATCTAGTTCTCGTACAAGGGGTACTCGGCGACGGGGGTAGGAGGATCTGGCCACATGAAAAGCCAGGTGAGTACATGAAATGCACTCGCAAGACATCAATCCGCAATCAACCGTAACCAACGATCCTATATGGCATGGCATGGGTGCAGGTGCGAGTCCAAGCTTAACGGTTGGACTTAACTTACCTACTTACCTGTGACGAAAACCGTGGCTTATGAGAACGAGTCTCATTTCCACACAACACTATCCACAACACTTATGTTCTCAAGCTTGACCAACTCTGGTCCACTTCGGGGCTTAGCTTTGACCAACTGTGGTCCACTTTTCAGCTCATTCAACTTTGGCCAACTCTGGCCACTTAGTGAATTTATTTCTCCGTGTTCGACTGGACTGACTCTAGTGTGACTGGACCCAACACCGTTCCTTAGGTAGGAACAATACTAGATTCTAGATTTGACACTCTCGAGAGGTTGCAACTTTTATCCACACGTTGGGGTCTAAGCTTGTGCAGCTGGTACCTGCCGCACAAACCTATTCCCCCGTAGCCGTCCGCTCTACCAAGACACTCCTTGTATAGCTACCGACTTACCACTCGGGCTAAGTCTTATGACGAAGTGAATCCGGCACGTCCCCAACTCATGAGCAACGCCTAGCTCCGGAACCTTCACAAGACTAGCCCCGACCACAACTATACAGTATCCGACTAGACTTGCCAAGTGGGTAGCATCAAAAGAGGCTCGATAGGCTACTAAGCTACGGTCTTCCCATTTCAACGACGCATGGTTGTGCGGGTGTGTTTGGCGAGTGGCACTATTTGACTCAATCTAGTCGACGGAGGTGGTTATCTTTTTAGTCAATTTTTATTCTCAGCCTTAAGACAGCAACAAACGTTAGTCCACAAGATATACATGAGCATCAAATAATCACATAGTAGTTCAGCAAGGTAAAGTAAGGTCAACCGGGCGAGGACGGAGATGTCTCCGGCCAGTAGCAGCCACGGGTCGAGTAAGAAATTAAAATGACAAAATCAACCGGGCGAGGACGGAGATGTCTCCGGCCAGTAGCAGCCACGGGTCGAGTAAGAAAATAAAGTAAAACAATCGGTTAGCATCAATCGGGCGATGGCGGAGATACCTCCGGCCAGTGATAGCCACAGATCGACTACAAAGTTAGTGGAGGCGTCCACGCGATCCCGTTCCTCAATTCCATTGACTGTGGCGGTTTCCCCAGTCCATCGTCGCCGGAATGGGGAGTGGTGCATGGTACCGTCCAACGCAACACCACAACTCTACGGAAAAGTAGCTGCTTCAATCCACTTGGGCAGGACCCAACGTGTATTTAGACGGGGTACCGGAACTCAACCCACGCTTGATGGGTTTATCGTATTGCAGGAAGGTAAAGGTACATGAAATAATAATACTGAAAGTAGGCGAGATTCAATCCACGTGGGCGGTGCCCAACATCTATTTAGTCGCCGGCCGGAACTCAACTCACGGAACATGAGTTTATCGTATTGCAGAAAGTAAAAGTAGCATTAGGTCACATGAAATAATAGGCATGAAATAAGACATGCGGGATGCAACTATCGCGCAAACAAGTAACAAACAAGTCAAATAAGGCATCGATGACTTGGGAACGGATGGTTGGGGGCTGATGGCTTGCCTTCGGGGATAGGTTCAACTTCCACTTCAAAAGCAGGGTTTGGATCTCCTAAAGAAATTTAAAACTAGAGTTAAAACCTCCGATAAGACATTCAAAAGTTCAGTGGGCAAATGAGCTTCAAATCCATTGAAACCAGTGTCATTGGATAGAGAATTTCAAGACAAAGCCAGTGCAAAAAGGCTCATATTTTTCTGATCATTTTTGAGAAAGATATGGCCTTCCAAATTTTGACCTAGAATCTGCCCTTTCTTTTAAAAGCAGAAAAGAAAAGAAACGTTTGGAAAAGTTTAAAGTCCTGACACGCGGGACCCACTGGTCGGTGGCTCATTAGCCGAACCGGTACGCGCGAAGGAAAAAGAAAAATAAAACAGGGGACGGGGTGGAGGCTTGCCGGCTCCGGCGGACTCACCGGCGGCGATTCCCGGGGCTACGACGACGGGTAGGGTAGGGGGAGGGAGCAGGGAGGCTCGGGGAGGTGAGGTGTAGTCCTTCGGCGCGATCCCGGGAGGTGGGGAGGTCGGGAGCTGCGATGGCGTCGTCGACCGCGGCGGCCGTGCGGTGGTCGAGGATGAACACGGCGACTCAGGCCGTCCCAAGCTCCGTCGAGGGTGGCTTCAGGTTGCTAGGGCTCTGGATTGGAGGTGGTGTGAGGAGCTGGTGGCGGGGGGCTCTAGGTAGGGGGAATTTGATCGGAGGCCGAGCGGCGGGGAAGTGCTCGTCGCCGGCGTTGCGGTGCTCCCGGGGAGCCAATCGTGGGCAGGGAGGAGGCTTAGAGGGAGGGGGTGGTGGTGTGGTGCTTGGCTGCGGCCGGGGGCACCCTTTTATAGCCCTCCACGGTGGGGGTCCGGACGGGCTCGCGGCGAGGTGTCAAGGCGCGGGTGGCTGGGCGGCGGGAGACGACGGACGGCGCGCCGTCGGTGTAGCGGCAGGGTGGAGCTGGACGACGGTTTCCTCGGTCGTGGATAAGGACGGATGGCGTGGCGCGGCCGTGGATAAGCACAGGGTCCGGGCGGCGCGTTGGGGTGGTGGCGCGTGGAGGCTGGGCAGAGGGAAGTGACGGGCGGCGCGTCGAGGGTGTAGCGGCAGGGTTGCTGTGCGATTCTGCCTCCGCTGGACGACGGGATTCGCGGCCGGTGGCTAGGATCGACGGGCACGGGGGAGCAGTGCCAGCTACAGGCGAGGGGAGGGGACCCGCGGCTCCTGTGCGTGCGGCGCGTCGCGACGCGGCCGACGGCGCACAGCGAGGGAGGAGGCGGCGCGTGGCTCAGGGGGGGTCCGGGCGGAGGAGGAGAAGCAGGAGGCGCAAGAGGAGTGTTGGGGAGGCAGACCGGCGACGACCACAAAGTGGCGGCGCCGTCGGGTGCGGCCATGGCCACTGTCCAGACCATGCCGAAATCGGCATCAACTTGTTTCTCTTAGCCTAGGTCACTAAATGGAAAACCGACCGTGTCACTTGGTGCCAAATTAAAAATACTACCACCTTCTAGTTATTAGGTTTGGCTGGTTTGCAACTTGGAAGAAGTGAAGTTTCATCGAACACCTTCGGCTGAAAAGGGAAATTGGATTTTGGGCAACTAAAATAAAAGATATTTCTCCAGAAAAATTACAGGAGGTAGGTATTGGTTAGGAGCATCTACCTTGGGATTTTTGGAATTAGTGAAAAAGTTTTAGTAGGGTTTCCAAAAATAACAAGGTTTAGGACAGAAAGTAAATCATGGAAAAACTCAAATATTTCCTAAACAAGGTATGTAATATTTTTACATATTTGTGTTATACACTGGTTATAGATCCTCCCTGAATTTTTGTAGAATTTTGAAGATGGTTTTGACCTACTTCCTTTGGAAAGCTAGGGTTTTGGGGTTTTCGACAGAAAATAAATCAGGGGAAAAGTCAAATTTTTCTTTAACAAGTCACCCAATATTTTTGCATAAGTAGGTTATAACTAGCTGGGGATCACTCTGCAATTTTTGGGGAATTTTTGAGGTCACCCTTGATATAGCTCCTTTCGAAGGCTAGGGTTTAGGCCCCTTTTTCATTTAAAGAAAAGATACATATTTTGAGAATCTTGGGGTTTTGGAAATGTATGAGAAAATAGAGGTGCCAAGATCAGAAGATCCAAATCCAAGTCCAAATTTTGGTTTTGTCAAAGAAAATTTTATAGGGCCAAAATTTGGGATGTGACAAACCTTCCCCCCTTAAAATGAATCTCGTCCCCGAGATTCGAGTTGCTCATGGAATAGGTGTGGTTATTCTGCTCTCAAAGAATCCTCTCATTTCCAGGGGGCTTCCTCTTTGGTGAGTTTATCCTCTATTTAACCTTGTGACTCTGCTGTGGGTGTGATGTTCTGGCTTGTCCAAACTTTGAAGGGAACATTCCTCACGCGTGAACTCGTGGCTTAGGTCCAAGTCTAGGGAAAAACGTAAAACAGTGCCTTGCAACGAAACCTTCTGAAGAGAGAGTGGGGAGTTCCAGGGTCAACAAAAATTATTGCGAGTTTAGCGTTGGTGGTTCACATACCAAGCATCACATCTGAAGCTTCGTAGGTTTCTTCGGCGGACATGTGGTGGACACGAGCGACTTGAGGTGGCTTCATTGTTCCGGCGGGAGGGTTGTTGAGGTTGCTAGTGTTGTTACTGCCATTGTTGTTCTTGGTCAATGGGCAATCAGCTATGTAGTGCCCCTTCTTGCTGCACTTAAAGCAGGAATTTTCCCTCTTGCAGTCATCCACGAGTGGACGCTTGTGGTAGAACTCATTGCGAGGGTATCCTTCCTTTCTGGGTGGGGTCCAAGTGGTTGGAGGTGCAGTGGCCTGCGAGTTGGGTGGACAGGTATGTGGCTTCTTGTGAGCTTCTTCTGGCTGGTGCTTGCGAGACTCAAACTTCTTCTTGTGGGAATCATAGATGGTGCGGTGTTCCTTCTCTGAAATCAGCGCGGTGTTTACCATGGCTTGAAAATCCGGAAACTGTAGGACGCTGAGCTGGGTCTTGATGGCCTGGTGCATTCCATGGAGAAATCTGTCCTTCTTCTTCTCATCTGTGTTGACATCATCAGGGGCATAGCGGGCAAGGTCGTTGAACTTGGTCAGGTACTCGCTTACAGTTGAGCTGCCCTGGGTGAGTGCTAGGAGTTCTTGCTGCTTCATCTTCATAAGACTTGAGGGTATGTAGGCTTTGCGGAATATTTCTTGGAATTCAGTCCAGGTGATAGTGGTTCCATTTCCTCTCATATCTTTCTGATTATCCCACCACACATCGGCTGGTCCTTCAAGATAGTGAGTGACGAAAGGTACCTTGTCTTGCTCATCAACGCGAGCGATCTCTAACTTCTTCTCCATGGTACGGAGCCAATCATCTGCTTCAAGTGGGTTGGTGGCCTGCGAGAACTGAGGTGGCCTGGTGCGCTGGAAGTCTTGCAGCTTGGATCGGGTCGGACGAGGGGCGTTCTGGGCTTGCATTTAGGTGCCAAATTCTCTCATAATCTGAGTCATGTGTAGCTGGTGGCGTTCACCCATCATCAACAATAGCTGGCTTGGAGTTGGTTCCTGTGGGGGTGGAGTTGGCAGCTGTGGGGGCATTGGGTCCATGCCGGCTTGTCGGGCTGAACGGCGGATTGGGGTTCCTTGGCTGCCACTTGTACCTGTGTTGGGCCTCATCCTGGTTGGTTGAAGGTGGGGTTGACGGGTGCCATGAGCTTCCATAAGGGGAGAAGAAATGCAACATCCAAGAAGATCCAAATAAAAGCAAGAGACAAAACCAAGGCGTTTTTATACAATGGGGAGTTGGGTTACACGACACATGGTACACAATATTATACGAGGGACAAGCCATTACTCCTACATTATTCACGCGCACGTCGGACTACACGATCGTTGACTACGATACATAACTAGGATGCCAGCGCTACTGCTCCTGAGGCTAGCGTCTAGAACTACATCTCGAGGGGAGTAGCAGGTGCGATGATGTCGATGCCGTTGATACTCCTTCCCAGCGTTATGGGGGTGTACGAGGGGAAGGGTGTGCCGATGTCGACGCGGAGACACTGGGCCTGAGATTCCTGAGTGTATCCAGTGAAGAAGCGAGGAGGGGCGCTAGAACTACGGAACGCGGTGGCTCGAGCGGGAGTGGGAGCGAGTCTTCCTCTAAGCTGGCCAAGAGTAAGAGGAAGGGGAGCTGGGTATGGAGGAATCTGACGAGAAGAGCTAGGTACTGGTGCTCTCACTACCTCGGCTGCATTCATGCCATTGCGAAGCCTAGGTGGCTGAAGAAGAGTGTCATGCAGATACTGGTGGAGGTGGGAGGTGTACTGGAGTAGGGTGGTAAGTTCTGGAGAGGGATTCCATGGGCTAGGAAAGAGGATATCCCCATTGCTCAAATCCAACCTCGGGAGGTGTGCATAGCGGGTGCACTCCTTCATGCGGGGGTCATGGGTGCGCAGGAGGATGATGACATCTGCGGCGACTTCCTGGATGGCTTGGGTCTCCTGGTGGTGGATGTCGGAGGAGAGGGAGTAAGTGTGCCCACGGCCCACGGGCGAGGCGCACAAGTAGATGGTGGCGACGAACTCAGAGTGAGTCCCATCAGAACGGGAGGCGAGTACGCGGTATGTCGGGGGCGGAGAGGTTGGGTATAGGTGTGCCCAAATCTCACGGAGGAATTGCGGCATGCCGGGAACGTTCAAGGCAGGGGTTTCTACGGGTAGCTCAAACTTCATCTGTACCAAAGTTAGAAGCCAAAAATGTGAGTTGCAAGGTTAGAAAAACAAAAACAGATAGAGAAACAATTAAAAGCAAGCAAAGCAATGTTCGCTATCTAAGGCTCCGCTTAGAACTAGGGTATCCTACAGGCAGTTAGGCTCTGATACCAAGCTCTGTGGCACCCTGATCCGGAGATCGAGTTACCCCATATATCAGTCCTAGGAGCACTGAATATATGACAACTTGATAACAGAACACAACCACTTTATTAAGGGGTCGGGGAACCGACGATGGATTACAAGGGTCTCATTACAAGGCTGCGCCCTAGCGCACACAACAGTTTGTACATTATTTATCGAACATGACTTCATCAGAGGGCGTCAGCAGATTGGCGGAAGCGTGCGATGAAGAGGGCCTAACTCCACAGGGCTCTGCCTGGATACCGGATCTAGTTCTCGTACAAGGGGTACTCGGCGACGAGGGTAGGAGGATCTGGCCACATGAAAAGCCAGGTGAGTACATGAAATGCACTCGCAAGACATCAATCCGCAATCAACCGTAACCAACGATCCTATATGGCATGGCATGGGTGCAGGTGCGAGTCCAAGCTTAACGGTTGGACTTAACTTACCTACTTACCTGTGACGAAAACCGTGGCTTATGAGAACGAGTCTCATTTCCACACAACACTATACACAACAGTTATGTTCTCAAGCTTGACCAACTCTGGTCCACTTCGGGGCTTAGCTTTGACCAACTGTGGTCCACTTTTCAGCTCATTCAACTTTGGCCAACTCTGGCCACTTAGTGAATTTATTTCTCCGTGTTCGACTGGACTGACTCTAGTGTGACTGGACCCAACACCGTTCCTTAGGTAGGAACAATACTAGATTCTAGATTTGACACTCTCGAGAGGTTGCAACTTTTATCCACACGTTGGGGTCTAAGCTTGTGCAGCCGGTACCTGCCGCACAAACCTATTCCCCCGTAGCCGTCCGCTCTACCAAGACACTCCTTGTATAGCTACCGACTTACCACTCGGGCTAAGTCTTATGACGAAGTGAATCCGACACGTCCCCAACTCATGAGCAACGCCTAGCTCCGGAACCTTCACAAGACTAGCCCCGACCACAACTATGCAGTATCCGACTAGACTTGCCAAGTGGGTAGCATCAAAAGAGGCTCGATAGGCTACTAAGCTACGGTCTTCCCATTTCAACGACGCATGGTTGTGCGGGTGTGTTTGGCGAGTGGCACTATTTGACTCAATCTAGTCGACGGAGGTGGTTATCTTTTTAGTCAATTTTTATTCTCGGCCTTAAGACAGCAACAAACGTTAGTCCACAAGATATACATGAGCATCAAATAATCACATAGTAGTTCAGCAAGGTAAAGTAAGGTCAACCGGGCGAGGACGGAGATGTCTCCGGCCAGTAGCAGCCACGGGTCGAGTAAGAAATTAAAATGACAAAATCAACCGAGCGAGGACGGAGATGTCTCCGGCCAGTAGCAGCCACGGGTCGAGTAAGAAAATAAAGTAAAACAATCGGTTAGCATCAATCGGGCGATGGCGGAGATACCTCCGGCCAGTGACAGCCACAGATCGACTACAAAGTTAGTGGAGGCGTCCACGCGATCCCGTTCCTCCATTCCATTGACTGTGGCGGTTTCCCCAGTCCATCGTCGCCGGAATGGGGAGTGGTGCATGGTACCGTCCAACGCAACACCACAACTCTACGGAAAAGTATCCGCTTCAATCCACTTGGGCAGGACCCAACGTGTATTTAGACGGGGTACCGGAACTCAACCCACGCTTGATGGGTTTATCGTATTGCAGGAAGGTAAAGGTACATGAAATAATAATACTGAAAGTAGGTGAGATTCAATCCACGTGGGCGGTGCCCAACATGTATTTAGTCGCCGGCCGGAACTCAACTCACGGAACATGAGTTTATCGTATTGCAGAAAGTAAAAGTAGCATTAGGTCACATGAAATAATAGGCATGAAATAAGACATGCGGGATGCAACTATCACGCAAACAAGTAACAAACAAGTCAAATAAGGCATCGATGACTTGGGAACGGATGGTTGGGGGCTGATGGCTTGCCTTCGGGGATAGGTTCAACTTCCACTTCAAAAGCAGGGTTTGGATCTCCTAAAGAAATTTAAAACTAGAGTTAAAACCTCCGATAAGACATTCAAAAGTTCAGTGGGCAAATGAGCTTCAAATCCATTGAAACCAGTGTCATTGGATAGAGAATTTCAAGACAAAGCCAGTGCAAAAATGCTCATATTTTTCTGATCATTTTTGAGAAAGATATGGCCTTCCAAAGTTTGACCTAGAATCTGCCCTTTCTTTTAAAAGCAGAAAAGAAAAGAAACGTTTGGAAAAGTTTAAAGTCCTGACACGCGGGACCCACCGGTCGGTGGCTCATTAGCCGAACCGGTACGCGCGCANTGGGGCCGCCGCGCGCCCAGGCTTTATTGACCAGCACTCGAGTCGTGGCGGGCCCCGCCACGTCGCCCGTTGGAGCCGAGGAGGCCGTGGCCGCGGGCGCAACCGCTGCGTGACACGTGTCTCGGCCCTGTCAGGCATCTTTGGCCCCTCGACGCTTCGCCTTCATCATGGCCTCGGCGTGCCCATCGCGGGCCCGGGGGCTACTGTCGGCACAGTGGAAACCAGGGTACCACGGGCCGGCCTGCCAGGGCCCACAAGATTCTTTGGATGATTTTCGCTAAGGACCAGGCTCTCCAAGCCTGGCGAGCTTCACGAGGATTTCTCTCCTCGCGAAGGGTTCTTCTCCTCGCCAAGGGCTCTTTCCCTTGGCGAGGGATCGCTCTTCGACAAGGCGTCTCCGACGCCGCCCGCAATTCTACTAAGGACCAAGCTGAAGGGCTTGGCGAGGCTTTTCGCCTCACGAAGCGCTTCCTCGTGAAGCCATCTCTGCCCCCGCGGCAGAGCGCACATGGGCTCTGCGCCGTGTGCAGAGTGATGCGCGTGCCTACGCGCGATGACGACAGCGCCGCAGTTGCCGTTTCCATGTATAAAGCATTCAACAAAGCGGAGCCAAGCAAAGCGGACAGCGAGTATTGCCTCTTGGTGACAAGGGAACAGTCTGCTGCTACGCTCCAAGGACGACGTCACCGTGGGCCACCTCCCACCTCGGCAAGCGCCAGCCCACTGTCCAGCTGGTCGGTGCCCCTTTTCAGCTTTGGTGACGCCGTTCCCCTGCCGTGGACCGCGTCCACGAGCTTCACCTTTATGGTAGACCTCACCTTTACGGTGCACCGCGCCTCCTCCTTCGTCGCCATGTGGAAGCCCTTCCCGCCCAAATGTTTGGGCAGAAGAGGCCCAGGGCGCCTATAAAAGGAGGGAGGCACGTCCAAGCAAAGGGTTCGATCTTCGGTTGGGGCATCTCTAGCAAAACCCTAACCCTAGATCTGAAGATCAGCCAGTAGCCATTGTTAGCCACCTAGAGCTCGACAAGCTCTCCTTGTACTGTAAACTCTCCAAGCAGTGCAATACATAGAAGCAGGACGTAGGGGTTTTACCTCCACAAGAGGGCCCTGAACCTGGGTAATACCTTGTGTCAATCTCTGCAGTGTCGTCCGCAGCGAGCCTAACGAGCACCGTCGCCGGAGCACGTTGTGGATTGTTTGACTCCGTGTTCAGCCCCTTACACGATACCTTGGAGACACCCCTAGTTCCTGGGGACAATCTCCGACACTGGCTGCTGCTGTTGCTGTGGTTGCGGCTGTGTCGGCTGCTCTTGTTGCTGCTGCTGTCTGGAGGGCGCCGAGTCTTGCTGGACCTCGGGCTGTCCCACCTCGGGAGCCGAAGAGCTTGCTCCGAGATGCATCGCTTGGTCGGGCGCCGAGGGTGCGGCCTCGACCGAGTCTTCAGTTCCGGCTCTGGATCCCGGAGCCGAGGTGTCCGCAACCGGAGTTGTTCTTGGTGGACTCGGAACCCGAATATCGTCGGGCCGAGGCGGTGTCGGAGTTCTTGAAGGAACCTGGGCAGTTGACCCGGGAGTGGGAACCTTCAGAGGAGCCGCGCTGGAAAGTCAAAACAGCAACGTATGTTGTCAAAAGGAGAAATACAGAAAGAGCAAGTTCAATCTGGTGTATAAAATGTATATCGGCAAAAGGGGACCTTACCCCTTGGTGACAGGGCGTTTGCGTTTTGCGGCTGTCTTCACCCGCTGTTTCTTCGGCGCGGGAGCAGATGTGCCGGAGGTTCCGGCATCTGCAGATGCGGCTGCTGGGCGCTTCCGAGCTGCGCCCTTGGGACCCGTGGCGAGGGGTGCCACCTCGATCACCTCGTCCGAGTCAGCTGAGGGCGGGGATATCGGATATGAGTATGAAATGGGGAGAGGATCATACACCTCTAAAACCCGACAATCGTCGTCTTCATCCTCAGACCAGTCTCGGAGGGAAGAGGCACGAGTCTTACCCGTGGCAGGAATCGAGCTGGCATCGGGAATCGGCACGTTATCCTCATCGTCTGGGTCCTCCGAGTCGGCCTCGACCCGGTCTTGACCCCAATTGGCAGAGGGGTTCTCGCCGTCCTCCGTCCACTGCCGATCGAACCTCTGAGAAAAGAAAACAGGAGATGATTAGTAGCAAGTACAAAGTTGTACCAACATGAGAGTTTATGTTGGTGAAAAAGTTATGTCGGCGGAAGTGCTTACATGTGGTGGAAGGTTGTTCCGGTTGTGGGGTTCCTTGCCCCATTCCCATGCCTCCGGCATCTTGGTCCGGGCTATGGCCTTGATGCGCCGCCGGATCTGGGCGTTGTCCAGCTCGACGGTGCTGACTCGGGTCGGGTCCAGCGGTCCACTCATGTGGCAGATCTTGTGGACTCGGCGCTGGAGGGGCAGGACTCGGCGGCTGATGAAAGTTGCAAGTAGGTCGTCTGCAGTCAATCCTTCATCTCCGAGCTGTTCGACGACCTGTTGGATGTGGTTGACCACCAAATCCGAATCCGCTGGGTTGTATCCCCAGTTGAGTTGCGCTGTTGGGGGGCCGATGGCGAAACTCGGCAAGTTGATCATGTCCACCTCGGTGGAGTTCTTCACGTAGAAGAAGGAGCGCTGCCATTTCCGGCATGACTCCAGCCCTTGGATCCGGGGGAAGATGGAGCCGCGCCGAGGCACGATGGTGGCGGCTCCGCATTGTGTCATCACCTTGGGCGCGTCCGGGTTTTCGGGATTCGGGATGACCTGTTTCCGAAAGTGAAAATACTTGGACCACGCCTCCATGATGGGCCAGAGGCCGAGATAACCCTCCATAAAGGAGGAAAAGGCCGAGAGCGTGGTGAAGGCATTCGCCGGAAGTTGATGAGGTTGGAGGCCGAATTTGTCGAGGAAGCTGCGGAAGAAGTTGCTGGCGGGTAGACCGAATCCCCGCTCAAAGTGTTCGAGGAAGACGACATATTCCCCGTCTCGCAGATCCGGTGATGTCTCTGGACCCGGGAGCCGACATTCCACCTCGGCTGGGATCCGCCGGGTCCGGATCAGCCAGTCTATGTCGGCTCGACCGACATAGGAGCCTTCCCAGCTGGCCCGGGTGGTTTCCTCGGTTACTCCTTCTTCTACCTCAACCACCTCGAGGCTGGGGTTGTTCGACATGTCGGAGGA
Organism: Puccinellia tenuiflora; assembly: GCA_012064385.1. Taxonomy (NCBI): domain Eukaryota; kingdom Viridiplantae; phylum Streptophyta; class Magnoliopsida; order Poales; family Poaceae; genus Puccinellia; species Puccinellia tenuiflora. Next base: position 613,670 of record QRDG01000266.1, on the reverse strand, counting down.
AGGTTGCTGAGATCTGTAAAAGGGGTTACCGGCGGTAAGATCAGAGTCATTGCAACTTAGAAAGAAAAAAGCAAACAAAGAACAGAAGAGGAGGATCACGCATGAGTCTAGTCTAAATACAAAAGGCTCTAGTGCGTGAAGAGAAAAGGAAAAAGATGTGGCGGCGGCTAGTCCACCGACGGTACCACCGTGTCTGGAACGGAAAACTCGCCGGCGGCGCCGGATGCGTCGCCGCGGTGAAGAACTCGAGGAAGAATAGGAGCAAGCGCCCCCGTAGATTCAAAGCGCTAATGTGCAAAAGAGAGGAAGAGAAGGGAATCCTACCGCGGTGTCGCGGCGTACGGCGGTGGCGCTGTGCGTCGGTGGCGTTGGCGTCCGGTGGCTCGTCGGTGCGCGCAGTCCGTGCGTGCAAGCGGCGGCGGAGCTGTGCGCGGAGGCGTGCACTGATGCTTGTGCTCTGCGCGCAAGAGAGGAGAAGGAAGAAGGAGAGAATGAATGCGGAGGGAAGACCGATGCTCCCTCCTTACTATTTATGGGCGGCCGGAGGAGATCGTGGGTGCGGGATCTGCTGCGCACGATCTCGTAACCGACGGGGAGTTACAGCCCCACGATCTCCGCCACGATTGCCTCCGTAGCTTAACTGCCGCACGATCGACCACACGGTGGGTTACAGAGAGCCAACGGCTCTGACGCGCCACATCTGATCGGGCAGGACCCGAGGAGACGCGAGCGGTGCGGTCAAGACTACACTCAAGTGTTGTCGTATGCACAGTTTCCGAAGCGACCGGTGTGACGCAAGTGGCGTGCGTGCCAGTGGCACGTCCATCCGGGCGCAAGAGTCGAGGCGTTGGGCAGAGATGCTCTGCCACGTAGAGGAACCAAGGACTCGGAAAAATTGTGGGTTCTTCCGGTGATTCGTAACGATCCGACATCAAAGTCGAATATCATGATGGAAGGTAAAAGCTGCTTTTCCGACATATAAATTGTTTACCGACGTATGTTATGTCGGTGATCACTTAAAGAATGTTGGTTTTTCGGGTAAACCTGCCGTGGTCCTGCAACCGAGGCTGCAGGATCGCGCCAGCTTCGGGGACTAATGTCGGGGGGAAGCCCCCGAGTGGGGTCAATTTGGTAAATAAGGTTGACTCGGAGTTGACCGAGTCAATGAAAACCGACATACTATACAGGTTTTATCCGGGGTCAACCGGGTAATGGTTAACCGACATAGACCTATGTCGGATCATGATTATTATATGTCGGAATCCCCTTTGTTATTCGTATATGCAGGAGAGGGCAAACCGAGTTATGGGCATGGGTGTGCCTATGCCGGGTGAAGGTTATCCCGGACGGTGGACCAAGCTCCTTGAGACACGGAGTGAGACAAGGGCGGCGGTGTGCTGCAAGTGGACGGCGTGCCAAGCCTCGGCCACGCCTCTGACGCGTGCGGCGCGGCACAGTGGCGCTAGGCCTAAGCATGAGCGTGCTGTCTCGTGCAGAGGAGACCATGGCGACCAGCGCTGCCATGGTCTGGGTATGGCGCAGCGATGCCCGTGTCGGCCGGAGACCAAGGAGTATGGCGACAGTAGCGATGTTTTACACTGTAACCCTGGGTTTCCCTATATAAGGAGTACCAGGGGTACCTCTTAGAGGGACGGGCAACACTTCATTTGAGCCTAGACGCTGAGCAAATACGTCTTTCCTTGAGAGCTAGAGGAGAGCCAGAGAGCTGTTCTGAGACTCGGCAGAGGCTTAGATCTTGCAGTTCTTCGCATACAGCTCGAGGAGCAAGCTTGTAACCAGTTGTAATCCACATATAAATCAAGTAGCAGGCAGGAGTAGGGGTGTTATCTCCTCACGAGAGCCCCGAACCTGGGTAAATCGTGTGCGTGTGTGTGAGTGAGTGTGTGTTTCGTGTCTGTACGCCGTGCGTGCAAGCCCTCCCCGGTACCTCCAGCGTCCAATCGGCCCCACATCAAGCCTATATGGCATCTGCCGTGACACCACCACGACAAGTATCACATTTGACGATAGTAAAGAGACGAATACATAATAAAAGCATAATCTGTCAAAAACTGAACAGTCTGTAAAGATTGAATTTTTTGAGGCACTTCTGTTGCTCAAATCAGAAAACTCAAAACTAAATAAAGATAGATAAAAGTATCAGCCTTTCTGTATAAAATTATCAGAAAAAGATAAAATACACGGATTTTCTAGATTTTCGAACAGTGAAGGACAGAAATTTGTTTCTGGACAGCAAAACAACACCTCGCACTTTCAATGCATTAGAGGCTAAACTTGGCACAACAAACCAAAAGAAAAAGATACAATGAAGTTGCTACAGAGGCAACAACTCCATGACTCAAGAAAAACAAAACAAACTGAAAGTAAAAGATGGGTTGCCTCCCAACAAGCGCTTTTCTTTTAAGCCTTTTAGCTAGGCATGATAATTTTAATGATGCTCTCATAAGAATAAGAGTTGGAACGTAAAGAGAGCATCATGAAGCAAATATCAAACACATTAAGTCTAACTCTCTTCCTATGCATAGGCATCTTGTAATAAAATAAATCATTGGAGCATAAAGCATAAAGCATAGGAAGGCAAAGCAAGTGCAACATTAAAACCTTCAACATAAAGAGGGGAAAGTTCATAAGATGAAAATTTATATAACCACGCTTCCCTCTCTCATAATAACTTTCAGTAGAATCATAAGAAAACTCAATAACATAACCATCACATAAAGCATTTTTCTCATGATTCACATGCATAAAAGTATTATTATTACTCTCCACATAAGTAAAATCTTTATTATTAGTAGCATTGAGAGTAGGACTATCATATAGAACTTGGACATGATAGACTAATTGTGTATTAGAAAGATGATGTTCATTAGGAGAGTAATAATTATGACGAGTCTCGTAGTGATGATTAAAATCATTCTTTATGGCATAGTTATCATCAAAAATTGGAGGCATAATATCATCATAAGCAAGCGGATAGTCATCTTTCCAAGCATATATTTTTGTAAACAAATCATCATGACTTTCAATACCAAAAGGATTTTCAAACCCATCATCACCAAGCTTGGGGTTTTCCACATTATGATTAGAAGAAACATGAATATTCCCAACAGTATAACAATTATCAATATCATCATTTTCAAAATTGGTGCCAAAAAGATTTTCAAGATCATAAGTAGTATTTGTTGCGATAGAAACGCGTTACACGAACACGTCCTTGTGTACCCACAGAGCCGGGGGAGATACTCCGCAACTCGCCCTGCGGGGGGCCGGGTCTCAGCGCGATACGCAAGACAGAGACTCGGCGCGTTTGAAAACCAGACGCCCCAGCACCTCAGGAGGGACCCCGTCGGAGGTGGCCGGCGACGATTGGCTGAGCTAAGCCGGATTGGACCGCACTTGGCTCGGTTGTCGATATTCGTCGAAATCTAGCGAAGTCGCCGAACAACGGAAGCAGGAACAAGGGTTTGAGGGTAAAAAGTAGAGGTTGTATTGATTTGTCGATTGTTTGCTTAATTTCAATCGGCCGTCACCTCCTACATATATAACGAGGCGGCTGGACTTTCCCGTACAAGCATTGTACTTCTACAAGGATTACAACTCATAGTATAGGTCGGTTTCTATTCTAAACCAGGTAAGACTCCCAGCCGGGTTCGTGCTGGACATCTCCGGCTCTTGGAAAGTCACCTTTTGTCTTCCGGGTAAAACCCGAACTCCTTCTGGCTCTACCGACTTCTGTTTTGGGCTTTGGCAAGTATTAAACTTCCTCACGTCTGGCTTCTCCAATGCGGCTCTAGAATCTTCAAGAAACTTCAAATCTGACCTGCACCGGGTCCTGTCAAACCGGGTTCTGTCAAACCGGGTTCTGTTAAACCGGGTTCTGGACATGCTGGGTTCTGTATATGCCGGGTTATGACCCCAGGTTCTCTTCGAGTCATCTGTCTTTCTGAGTAAGCGCTTGAACCTGTGATCCGGGTTGTCACTAAGCCGACTCCTGTATATATCGGGTCGGCTCCTTGCCGGGTCACCAACGAGTCGCCATTCCTCCTGAGGGCTCTTGAACTTGGTACCTGCCAAAAACGGGTGCCAACACATGCCCCCCTGTTTTCTAGTAAAGCTTGCATACTACAAAATATCCGATATAGAAGATTTGTCTAAGGACGTTGCTTAAGCTCATCGGCCATATATGTAGCTTACGCAGTTTGCCACACACTTGGGTGGAATTTCTTCAAGTATTTCCCATTGATAGCTCGTGGCAATATGCTGCCCTCCAATGTTTCCATCAGATATGAGTTGCCGGGTACAATCCTTACGACTCGTAATGGTCCTTCCCAACTTGGTGACCATTTGCCAAATCTCCGGCTCTTAGAACCAATTGGCAGTATAACTTTCCAGACCAAGTCGCCAATTTGAAAACCCTTAAGCCGAACTTTCTTGTTATAAGCTTTTGCTACCTGCAACTTCTCCTTTTCAATGTCTTTTAGTGCCTTGATATGTTTGTCGGCTACTTCGTCGATGTTGTCCATCATCAAATTGTGATAATCCTCAGCCGACAAATCGTTTTGCTTTGCGAACCTCAAAGCAGCCAGATTTACTTCTATTGGTAAAACGGCTTCTTGTCCATAAACTAACTCGAAAGGAGTTACCTTGGTTGCACCATGCCTTGAGATCCGGTGAGCCCACAATGCCTCGGACAGTACATCGTGCCACCTCCTCGGGTGGTCCTGTACTTTCTTCTTGATCAACCTGACTAGAATTTTGTTGCTTGACTCGGCTTGTCCATTGGCTTGAGCGTAATATGGAGATGAACTGAGCATCTTGATCCCAAGTGATTCGGCAAACTGTTTCACCTCTTTGGCCATAAAGGAGGTGCCTTGATCTGTAGTGAGAGTCTGCGGAATACCGAATCGGTGAACAATATGCTCTATAATAAATTGGATTACCTCTTTGTGGGTCATATTCCGGAGGGGTACCGCTTCGGACCACTTGGTGAAATAATCAGTAGCAACCAGCACGAACTGATGCCCTTTGGATGAAGCCGGGTTAATCATGCCAATGAAATCCAATGCCCATCCTCTAAAAGGCCACGGTTTTATCACCGTGTTAAGAAGTGAAGCCGGCGCCAGCTGAATATCTCCGAATCTCTGGCACGCTTCGCATCCCTTGTAGTATCGAAAACAGTCATTAATCATCGTCGGCCAATAGAATCCAGCTCGCCTGAGCATCCACTTCATTTTATGGGCCGACTGATGTGTCCCGCACAATCCATCATGTACTTCTCCCATGGCAACCCGCGATTGATCTTCATCCAGACATTTGAGAAGAAGACCATCAGCTGTTCGGCGATACAACTCATCATTCATCAGAGCATATTTGAAAGCAAGCCGCCGAATAGCCCTCTCAGTTTTCTGACTCGGATTCTTCAGATAATCAATAATGGGTGTCCTCCAATCAACTGACCGAGTCCCGCCAGGTTCTTCTGGAGCCGAATTAGATAACCCGGCTTTCCCTCCATCTTCCGAGTTAGACGACTCGGCTTTTCCTCCATTCTCCGAGTCATTGATGATAGCTAGCACTGGCTTTTCTATTATGAAAAATACTCCTCTGCTAACATGATAGCCTGATGCCTGCTGTGCCAAATCATTGGCGAGCCAGTTGTCCTGCCTGGAAACATGAGATATAGAAAAATAATCCAGGGTTGATATGACATCCAGGCACCTGTCAAGATATGTGTTGAGTGATCCACTATTGCATTGGAAGATCTTGGCCACTTGCTGGACGATAAGCAGTGAATCGCCATATGCCTCGACATGAGTTACCCCTGCGTCTTTCAAAATCTCCAACCCGAATAGAAGAGCTTCATATTCGGCTTCATTATTAGTAAAAAAGTAATTGAGATGACAAGAGGCCTCAAAGATAGTACCGTGGGGTGAAATATACAAAATGCCGACTCCTTGTCCACCACTGCAAACTGAGCCGTCAAAATAAAGTTTCCACGGTACAGCCGACACAACATTTAAGTCGGCTTCTTGCTCTAGGTCAATCCGATGTTCAACGATGAAATCGGCTACAACTTGGCCTTTCACAGATTTGAGAGGTTCATAGGCCAAGTCATATTCGATCAACCCGTACGCCCATTTACCAATTCGTCCACTGAGAATCGGCCTATGTATCATGTGTTTGATGACATCGGTTTGACTAAGAACTTTGCATTCGCCAGATAAAAGATAATGGCGCAATTTAGTGCAAGCAAAATAAAGAGACAAGCACAACCTCTCCACGAAGCTGTACCTAGACTCGGCATCTAGGAGTTGCCGACTTAAGTATGTGATAATGTACTCCTGTCCTTCGGCTTCTTGAGTCAAAGCTGCTCCAGTTACCCTTTCCTCAGCAGCAATATAAAGCCGGAATGGTAGACCACGAATCGGCTTCCTCAGAACTGGAGGTCTGGATAAGCAAGCTTTTATCTTGTCAAATGCCTCCTCCTGAATTGCCCCCCAGGTGAACTCGTCATCATTTTTGAGCCGAAGGATCTGCGTGAACGCATCAACTTTTCCAGACAAGTTAGTAATAAATCTTCTCAAATAATTTACCTTGCCCAGGAATTTCTGCATGTCCTTTTTACAAGTCGGCGCCTGCACTTTATGGATAGCCTCAATCTTTGCCGGGTCAATCTCTATGCCGGCTTCATGTATGATAAAACCAAGGAACTTTCCAGCCAAAGGCACACTTCAAAGGATTCATCTTGAGCCCGTACTTTCTCATCCTCTCAAACGCAAGTCGTAAATCGGCCAAATGATTTAACTCGCCGTCCGATTTGACAACTACATCATCAATGTACACCTCCAGTACAACTCCAAGAAGATCATGAAATATTAAGTTCATTGCTCTTTGATATGTGGCACCAGCATTCTTCAACCCAAAGGTCATTACTGTCCACTCAAATAAACCAACGAATCCGGGGCAACGAAATGCTGTCTTAGCCGAGTCCTCTTCGGCCATAAATATTTGATTATACCCCGCATTCCCATCTAGAAAGCTGATGACTTTGTGTCCTGAGGCATCATTGATAAGCATATCGGCTATTGGCATAGGATATTCATCCTTGGGCGTAGCTCGATTCAGATCTCTGAAGTCTATGCATGCCCTGATCTTGCCTGATCCTTTCTTATCGACCGGCACAATGTTGGAAATCCACTCGGCATACTTGCAAGGCCGGATGAAGTTAGCTTTCAGGAGCCGGCCAATCTCTTCCTTGGTCCGGTCATATATTGCCGGGTTGAATTTGCGAGCCGGCTGTTTATGTGGTCTGAAGCCGGCTTTTATTGGTAACCGATGCTCGACGAGCTCTCGGCTTAACCCGGGCATCTCGTGGTACTCCCAAGCGAAGCAGTCCACATACTCCTTGACTAGGGCGACTAACTCGAACTTATAATCGGCTTCTAGATTCTGACTAACAAATGTCGGCTTGGGAATAGTGCCATCCCCGATATCCACCTTTTCGAGTGGGTCGGCCGACGTAAAACCTTGTCCCAACTTATCGTTCCTCTCTGCCCGATACTTGTCCAAATGTTTTTGCAGCCATTCATCGTTGGGATCCATTTATTTGAGATGCAGCCGATTATTTCCAACCGGCTTTAAGGATACTGGCACGAATCCGTCCCTGGTACCACTCAGGAAATCGAACCCGGATAAGTCACGTCCTGAAAGACATGTGACATTTGAGTGTTGCCAATCAACAATAGACTCGGCTAAGGCAATACATGCCGAGTTATCAGCATGAACGCCTCAATTTCATCGTCGATCCATTGTATGAGTTGCTGGTGCATGGTAGATGGCACACATTGATTTGCATGGAGCCAATCTCGTCCAAGTAGCACATTGTAATTCCCCTGCACCTCAGCAACAAAGAATGCGGTAGCCAAGGTTTTGCTTCCCACCGTGAGTTCCAAGCTGATGACTCCTTTGGCTTCTACTCCTTCTCCTCCTTCGAATCTGTTCAGTACCATGTTCGTCTTCATCAGATCATTATCCTCCAGTTGCAATTTCTTGAAGACAGAATACGACATTAGGTTTACCACAGCTCCTCCATCAACCATCATCCTGGTGACCGGCTTCCCGTTAATATGCCCTCTGACATACAAAGGTTTGAGGTGCTTAACCAGTTCCTTAGGTTTCTCGAAGACAACATTTTTTGGGTCCAAGGTTGAGCTGTGCTACTTCACCTTCTTCCTCTGCAGCACGGAATTCAGCAGGCAAATAATATACCATGTTAATTTCCATACCTACCCGAGTCGGCGTACCCTCGTAGTCCAGTAACTCTTCATCTATTGGATTTTCCGACTCGTCTATTGCCAAGTCATCTGCCGGGTCCTCACTTGCCGATTCCTCTATTGCCGAGTCCCCTGCCGGGTCCTCATTCGCCAACTCATTGTCCGACTCGTCCATTGCCGAGTCCTCTGCCGGGTCCTCATTGGCCGACTCATTGTCCGACTCGTCTATTGCCGAGTCCAGTGTTTCTGACTTGTCTCCTGCCGCCTTGTCCTCTGCTTCCAAGTCCGCTGCTTCTACTTCATCTGCCCATGACGAATAAGTAATGGCCAGTACAGAAACCGGCTTCATTCCGTTGCTTACGACAGGACTTGGTGCAATCATCGAAGGAGTCGTCACAGGAGTCAGCTTTGGTACCCATGCTTGAGTTGACACCATTGGTCTCTCAGAGTCGAACTTGGCATCTCTAGCTTGTTCAGCCTCCTTTTCTGCCCTTTCCCGGTTCCTTGCCCTTTGCAGTTTCTGCTTCTGTGTCTTTGTTATACCCAGCGGACACCACTTTGGCTGAATATATTTTGGATCCCGGGTCTTAGCCACCTCGGTTTGGCTTGATCCGGCTTCATGGTCACTGGATGTTGCTTTGGGCACGATAGCAAATATCGGCTTATCATTTGTTGACTCTGCAACCGGGTCCTTCAGCTTCAGCACGTGTGTCCCAATAACCAATGACCTCTCTGGGACCAACTTCCTCTCTATGTCGACTGCCTTGGCTCCTTGCTCCTTGACTCGCCAGTAGGAGGATTCACCGGGATACACGAGTCGGCTCTGTATCATTTGCCGAGTTACTTGACGCTTGGACTCCCCGGCCGACTCCTGGTATTGGTGACTCCTCTCGGTAGATGGTGACCTCGGTCGCTTCCCATATTGCCGGGTTACCTTAGACCCGGCCTGGCGCACGTACTTGTTCAGCAACATATCGAAAGTCGGCTTGATCCTTCTTGGCTTGTATTCAACCTGATTTGTCTTCCACTTGCCGACTTCCGGGTTCCGGGGTTTCATGAACCGAGGTTGTCCCCCGAGCTCCGGGTTCCGGATTCTGGGTTCTCTGGCTTGTGGGTGTTGCCCCCCGAGTGTGGAGTTCTTAACAGTGATCTTGATAACCTCTTTTCCATCGGGTTGCCGGCTCAATACGATCTCTCTCCTTGCTTCCTTGACGCCGACTTCTTTCCTGGGCTCACCAATAACCACGTTAGATTTGTTAGTGCCTTCGGCCGCTTCTGGCCGAAGAAGAACTTTCTTTCCCTCGAGATCTAGCACGTTCATTGGGAACGGCTGTGTGTCAATGGCCATGCCGGCAAAGCTTAATCGTCCATCGTTGAGGGCCGATTGAATCTGTCGACGAAAGACATTACAATCATTAGTAGCATGAGAGAAAGAGTTATGATACTTGCAATAAGCACGTCGCCTTAACTCATCAGGAGACGGCATAACATGGTTAACCCGGATCACTTTATCTTTTAACAAGGCATCAAATATTTTATCGCATTTGCCTACGTCAAAAGTGCACTTTACCTCATCATCCCGATTCTTACGAACCGGCTTTAGGTCATCACATGTGTAGGGTTTGGCCTTGCTTGGCCAAACAAACTCGGCCACATAAACATTGGCTTCATCACTGGAGTCGGCATCATATTCAATAGCGTTAAGCCGACTCCTGCTCATCCGATGCGAGTCTTTGGACTCATTAACTCGGCTTTCATGAGCCAGAGCTCTCTCCTGGACCTGACCAACTGAAGAGAACTCGTGTCCTTCTAGCTTTTCTCTCAGATAGGTCCTCAACCCATTAAAGACTAAGTCGGCCATATCCCTCTCGGTTATCACCAAACTATAGCATCGGTTTCTAGTGTTTCTAAATCTCTTGATATAATCGGATACCGATTCATCATGCTTTTGTTTAACCGACGTAAGGTGGGATAATTTTAACTCGATTTCTCCGGCATAGAAGTGTTCATGAAACTTTTGCTCTACGTGAAACCAAGTGTGTATGGAATTAGGAGCTAAAGCCGAAAACCAAGAAAACGCGACCCCGGTCAATGACAAAGAGAACAGGCGTACTTTAATGTGATCATGGTTAGCCTCGCCTAATTGGGCCAAGTATTGACTAATGTGTTCCCATGTCGACTTATTGTCCACCCCATTAAACTTAGAAAACTCAGCAACTCTATAGCCAGGTGGGTAGGGTTGTAGATCAAAATATTCGGGATAGGGCTTAACATAGGTTCTATGTTTCGGCATGAACCCGAATTTGTCATAAGCTATCTGATCTAGTTTTTTCCTGAACTCAACAACCAAATCGTCCATGTTGGACGATTGATTCAGAACAGGAGCAGAGTTAACAGCAGGGCTGGCTTGTGTCCAATGAGCCGAATCGTGATTCGGCATAGACCCACGTCCCAGAATTTGCACCGCTGGACCCGGTTGTGACGGGTAAGGTGAGCTCCGGATCGGGGTTGGACAGGGTAAGGGATTAACAAGTCGGTTTTCCCTATATGGGCTCATTGGCTGGGTGTCCGATGTTTGGCCTGGGATAGTGTTTTTCTTAGCCTTCTCATGTTCCAACATAAGATCATAAACATTGCTAGTACCTTGCGACACATGAAATTGAATCTCGGCTAATTGCTCGGAAGTAAAAGTACTATACCTTACAGTGGGTGTGCCGGTGTTGACGTTTAAGGGTACGTATTCCGGCTCCTTGATCGGCGCAGTTACACCTTTCCGATCCACCTTGAAGCTGGCCAAGTACAACTCCTCGTCCTCCTTCTCCCGCTTGAGTCGCAGTGCCTCGAACTCCTCTTGCCTTTTCTTCTTCCACTCATCAAAGCCTTGACGTTGCACCTCCGACAGATCCTTGAGGGTGGGTTTGATGATATTGTCGGTGGTGATGCCGGACAGATCCGTAGCCTTAGAACCGGTCATGGCTGTCCGATTTAGGTTTAGATATTCCCCAGCGGAGTCGCCAAAAAGTGTGTTGCGATAGAAACGCGTTACACGAACACGTCCTTGTGTACCCGCAGAGCCGGGGGAGATACTCCGCAACTCGCCCTGCGGGGGGCCGGGTCTCAGCGTGATACGCAAGACAGAGACTCGGCGCGTTTGAAAACCAGACGCCCCAGCACCTCAGGAGGGACCCCGTCGGAGGTGGCCGGCGACGATTGGCTGAGCTAAGCCGGATTGGACCGCACTTGGCTCGGTTGTCGATATTCGTCGAAATCTAGCGAAGTCGCCGAACAACGGAATCAGGAACAAGGGTTTGGGGGTAAAAAGTAGAGATTGTATTGATTTGTCGATTGTTTGCTTAATTTCAATCGGCCGTCACCTCCTACATATATAACGAGGCGGCTGGACTTTCCCGTACAAGCATTGTACTTCTACAAGGATTACAACTCATAGTATAGGTCGGTTTCTATTCTAAACCAGGTAAGACTCCCAGCCGGGTTCGTGCTGGACATCTCCGGCTCTTGGAAAGTCACCTTTTGTCTTCCGGTAAAACCCGAACTCCTTCTGGCTCTACCGACTTCTGTTTTGGGCTTTGGCAAGTATTAAACTTCCTCACGTCTGGCTTCTCCAATGCGGCTCTAGAATCTTCAAGAAACTTCAAATCTGACCTGCACCGGGTCCTGTCAAACCGGGTTCTGTCAAACCGGGTTCTGTTAAACCGGGTTCTGGACATGCTGGGTTCTGTATATGCCGGGTTATGACCCTAGGTTCTCTTCGAGTCATCTATCTTTCCGAGTAAGCGCTTGAACCTGTGATCCGGGTTGTCACTAAGCCGACTCCTGGATATATCGCGTCGGCTCCTTGCCGGGTCACCAACGAGTCGTCATTCCTCCTGAGTGCTCTTGAACTTGGTACCTGCCAAAAACGGGTGCCAACAGTATTATTTTCCCAATCATGATCATTACAATAAGTAACAGGCGTAACATAATCTTTTTCAATAGTGCCTATAGACTTAACATCAAAATAATAATGAATACAATTAAGTGGATCATCTTCAATAATTTTTGATTCATGCTCATTAGGAACAACCATGATTGGAGAAATATGCTTAGGGGATGATACCGTTTCCTCTTTATTTTTACTCCTCCCTCTCTTCTTCTTCACCACCTTAGGAGGGAGTGGTTGGAAAGGAAGCTTCTCCACATAATCTGATTCATTATTAGAAAAGACAGGAGAAACTTGGGAGAATCTCTCCCTTTCATTATTGGCAACATAAGAAACATATGTCCTTTTATACTTTGGTGAAGTGATATTCTTTCTAATTTTTGCAATGTAAGCATTGTCATGGCAATTCACAACACAATAATGATAAGCTCCCTTGAGAATGCTATTTTTCCCAAAAGTACTACTATCTAACCAAGAAGTTTTTTCTGACAACTCTTCACACCCCAAAAATAAATTAAGTTCATCATAAAGACTAGAGGTGATCATGTTATCACAAAACTGGCTAATAATTCTATCATTAAAGTACGAGCAATGGAAATTAAAATGGCCTTCTTCATTGCAAAGTTCACACATAAAAGGATAGAGGTCATTTAATTCTCTAGAAAATTTATATAAATCCTTAAGCCATTTGCTAGTTCTTTCATGCTTATGTTGCTTACAATATTTATCTTCTTCAACCCTAGTGCTTTCACAAGGTCTATGCACTCCACAAAAATTAACATGCTTATATGGAATATTATTTGTAGAGATTGGATCATGTGTATTGCAATCATAATTAACAATTTCATTTTGTTTGCAAATGTCTTTGAAAGGTTCATGACGCTTAGACCATTTCTCTTTAGGAATATTAATATGAGAAGCAAAAGATTTATAGATGTCAACAACTATATGAGAGTCAAGTCCAAACTTAGCACTAAGCTTATTAAAACTATCAGTTTCAACAAAAGAATTAATGCAATCATACTCATAATTTATACCTGACTCTTTACCTTTGTCGATCTCCCAATCTTCAATGTTTTGTTGAATCTTTTCAATAAGATCCCATTTAGCATCAATCTTCTTACTTGTAAAAGAACCCATAGAAGAAGCATCAAGTATTTCCTTGTCATGATGAGATAACCTTGCATAAAAATTGTTAACAATAATATCCTTGGAAAGATCATGGTTAGGACATTTAAGCATTAATGATTTCAATCTCCCCCAAGCTTGAGCAATGCTCTCTCCGTCATGTGGCCAAAAATTGTAGATATAATTTCTATCTCGATGAATTTCATGAAGAGGATAAAATTTAGAATAAAAGAGAGACATAAGCTCCTTCCAATCCAACAAGTGAGAATTGTCTAGCAGCCTATACCACTCCAATGCTTTCTCCTTAAGTGATAAGGAAAATAATTTCCTCATGATTACCTCTCTTGATACACCTGCAATCTCAAACAACTCACATAACTTTTTAGTATGATAACTAGGATGTATAGCTCCATCTCCTGCATAGCAATTGCTCATAACACGATCAATTATCCCCATCGGTATCTTGAAAGGAATACATTCAGTATGTGGAGTAACCTTATCCACCATGGGAGTGGTGGAGAGGTTACTCTCAAAAAGCAAATTCAAAGAACAACGTTCCATAAGCCAAACTAGTGAAATAAAAACAAGAAACAAAAAGATATACATGCAGAATCTAAAGAAGATACCTTCAAGCGCTCACCTCCCCGACAATGGCGCCAGAAAAGAGCTTGATGTCTACTACACACTTCTATTCTTGTAGACTTGTTGGGCCTCCAAACGCAGAGGTTTGTAGGACAGCGGCAAATTTCCCTTAAGTGAGTAACCCAAGGTTTATCGAATCCACAGAGGTCAAAGATATCCCTCTCAAGCAACCCTACAATTAAGATACAAGAAGTCTCTTTTGTCCCCAACACACCTAATACAATTGTCAGTTGTATAGGTGCACTAGTTTGGCGAAGAGATGATAAAATGCAAGTGATATGGATGGCAAAAGGTGATTTTGTAATTCTGTAATAAAAATGGCAGCAAGCAAACAAGTGACAAAAGTGACTAAAAATGGTGTATCAAAGCTTGGAAACAAGGCCTAGGCTTCATACTTTCACTAGTGACTACTCTCAACATCATTAACATAATTAAACACATGATAGTTCCCACAAAAATACATGCATGGTAGACGTTACTCGGAGATAATTCTTTTGTGGATCAAATAGGATGAGAATTGCGTAGGGCTACGAAAAGCACACCTTAAAGTTCGTATTCCACATCTATGGACACTTCATGCTGTCACTATCCGCATCCAAAGATAGTACTAACAAACACCACAACATATTTCTTGAATAGTCTCTTTCTTCAATAACACAAGCATCAAGAAACCTCATGATCTATTCAATCCAACAAATAAAGAACAAACTCATGATGAAGATCCTTCAATCTATTATCCATAGAGTCACACATGTCACTCATCCTGTCACAAGGTACCATGATCACAACGGTGGCTCCGGAAATTGTACTAAATAACACCACTTGAGCAACATCATATCCATTACACATAGGGAAACATCATGTATTCAACTACACTAACAAAGCTCATGATCACAACGAAGATCACATCATGGGAGAGAGAGAGATAACCACATAGCTACTTGTATAAGCCTCAGCCCCGGTGAGGGACTACTCCCTCCTCATCGCGGGAAGCAGCGGTGTTGATGGAGATGGCCCCGGCGGTCGATCCCCGTCCTGGCAGGGTGCCGGAACTGGACCTTCTGAACCCCCGAAACTTGTCAGCGATGGCGGCGGAGCTCTGTTGCGTATTTGGGAAAATCCTTCGGGGGTTAGGGTTTTTTCGTCGGATGTGATTTTATAGGCGTCGGAGGCGGCCGAGGGGTGCCCCACAGGGCAGGGGCGGGTCCCACCCACGGGTGGGCCCTAGGCCGCCGGCAGGGGGCCACCCCTGGCCTGTGTGGGTCCCCTGGAGTCGCCCTTCTGGCTCCCTTCCTCATTTCTTCAATAAACAATCTCCGTAAATTTTCGTCCAATTCCGAGAATATTTCCAGAAGTAACTTTCTGCAACAAAAACAGGGAACTGACACTGGGCATCTGATAAAATGCATAAAAATGATATAATTGATAGTAAAAACATGTGACAATATCACAAAACTAGCATGGATCACTCAAAAATTATAGATACGTTTGAGACGTATCAGAACACATTGCAAAAACTTGATTTAGCATTAGCTACTGTTTACTAAGCCTTATTGTGGCACTCCACATTGGAAGGACGCAAAATACCACAGACAACATTCGTAAAGAGGCCAACGCAAATAAAGGAAGAATCTGTTAAAAACAGAACTGTCTGTAAAGATTGAATTTTAAGAGGCACTTCCGTAGCTCAAATCAGAAAACTTAAAACTAATAAAATATAGCCAAAAATATCAGTCTTGCTGTAAAAATTTTCCAGAAAACGATCATGTTCTGGGATTTTTCAAAATTTTCTGTAACAGGCGCACATAATCTTTTTCTGGACAGCAAATCAACACATCGCACTTTCAATGCATTAGAGGCTACTTCTTGGCACAAAAACCAAAATAAAAAGATACAGTAGAGTTTCTACAGAGGTAGCAACAACCATGACTCAAAAAAGCTATAAACTAAAAGAAAAATGGGTTGCCTCCCATAAGCGCTTTTCTTTACCGTCTTTTAGCTAGACTTATTAATTTAAATGATGCTCTCATAAGAATAAGAGTTGAAACACAAAAGAGAGCATCAAGAAGCAGATATCAAACACATTTAAGTCTAACCCACTTCCTATGCATAGGGATCTTATAAGAAAATAAATCATTGGATCATAAAGCATTAACCATAGGAAGCCAAAGCAAATGCAACATTAAAACCCTCAGCATAAAGAGAGGAAACTTAATAACACGAAAATTTATATAACCATGTTTACTTCTCTCATAATAACTTTCAGTAGCATCATAAGCAAATTTAATAATATATTCATCACATAAAGCATTCTTATTATGATCCACATGCATAAAACTATTATTACTCTCCACATAAGTAAATCCTTCTCATTAATAATAGTGGGAGTAAAACTATTATAGCCATCATTGTAATCATCATAAAATGGGAGGCATATCATAATCATAAGAAATTTTATCCTCAATAGTAGTTGGAATGAAAGTATCACATTCATCATTATAATCTGTGACACCCCGATCCAGAGATCGAGACATCCCATATATCAGTCCCAGGAGCACTGAATATATGACAACTTGATAACAGAACGTAACCACTAAGGGGTCGGGGACCGACGGAAGATTACAAGGGTCTCATTACAGGGCTGCGCCCTAGCGCACACAACTATTTGTACATTATTTATCGAACATGACTTCATCAGAGGGCGTCAGCGGAATGGCGGAAGCGTGCGAAGAAGAGGGCCTAACTCCACGGGTCTCTGCCTGGATACCGGATCTAGTTCTTGTATAAGGGGTACTCGGCGACGGGGGAAGGAGGATCTGGCCACATGAAAAGCCAGGTGAGTACATGGAATGTACTCGCAAGACATCAATCCACAATCAACCGTAATCCAACGATCCTATATGGCATGGCATGGGTGCAGTAGGGTAAAGTGCGAGTCCAAGCTTAACGGTTGGACTTAACTTACCTGTGATGAAAACCGTAGATTACAAGAACGAGTCTCGTTCCACACAACACTATTCCCAACACTTAGGTTCTCAAGCTTGACCAACTATGGTCCAACTCGAGGCTCAACTTTTGACCAACTATAGTCCACTTTTCAGCTCATTCAACCTTGGCCAATTCTGACCACTTAGTGAGTTTGGTTCTCCGTGTTCGACTGGACTGACTCTAGTGTGACTGGACCCAACACCGTTCCTTAGGTAGGAACAATACTAGATTCTAGATTTGACACTCTCGAGAGGTTGCAACTTTTATCCACACGTTGGGGTCTAAGCTTGTACCGCTGGTACCGAAGTACTATACCCATCATGGCGACAGCACAAACCTATTCCCCCGTAGCCGTCCGCTCTACCAAGACACTCCTTGTGTAGCTACCGACTTACCACTCGGGCTAAGTCTTATGACGAAGTGAATCCGGCACGTCCCCAACTCATGAGCAACGCCTAGCTCCGGAACCTTCACAAGACTAGCCCCGACCACAACTATGCAGTAACCGACTAGACTTGCCAAGTGGGTAGCATCAAAAGAGACTTGATAGGCTACTAAGCTACGGTCTGCCCATTTTAACGACGCATGGTTGTGCGGGTGGTGTTTGGCGAGTGGCACTATATGATTCAATCTAGTCGACGGAGGGGATTACTCACTTAGCACGATTCATACTTAGTGACCAAACAAGTAACAAACATTAGTCCACAGGCAATAATAATCACATAATAATCCAGCAAAGACGAATAAATTCAACCGAGCAATGGTGGAGATACCTCCGACTAGTGACAGCCATAGGTCGAGTAAAAGAAAATAAAATAGCACAATCAACCTGGGCGATGGCGGAGATACCTCCGACCAGTGACAGCCACAGGTCGAGTAAAAGAAAATAAAACATCACAGTTGGTTAGTGTCAACCGGGCGATGGCGGAGATACCTCCGACCAGTGACAGCCACAGATCGACTACAAAAGTTAGTGGAGGTGTCCACGCGATCCCGTTCCACCATTCCATTGACTACGGCGGTTCCCCCAGTCCATCGTCGCCGGAATGGGGAGTGGTGCATGGTACCGTCCAATGCACGCCACAACTCTACAGAAAAGTAGCTGCTTCAATCCACTCGGTCAGGACCCAACATGTATTTAGACGAGGTACCGAAACTCAACCCACGGGACATGGGTTTATCGTATTACAGGAAATAAATAACAATAGTAGTTCACATGAAATATGGCATGTGAGATGCAACTAATGCGCAAGCGGGCAAGAAATATCGCAAACAAGGCATAGACAACTTGGAGACAGATGGTTGGGGGCTGATGGCTTGCCTTCAGGAACAGGTTCAACTTCCACTTCAAATGTACGGTTTGAATCTATTAAAGAAATTTAAAAACATGGTTAAAAACTTTCACAAAGAATTCCAAGGTTCAGTGGGAAAATGAATTTCAAATCAATTGAAACTAGTGGAATTGGATAGATATTTTCAAAACAAAGCCATTGCAAAAAGATTCATATTTTTCTGATCATTTTTGGGAGAGTTATGACCTTTCAAAGTTAACCCTAAAATCTGCCTTTTCAAAAACAGAAACCAAATAAAAGAAAACGTTTCGTAAATGTTTAAATTTCTGACGAACCGGGCCCACTGGTCAGGGGTTGACCGAGCCGAACCGGTACGTGCGGGAAAAAAAGAAAAGAAACCGGGGGCAGGGTTCTTCTTCCCCGACGAGCTCACCGTGCTCGGCCGGTGGCGTGGGGCAGAGGGGGAGCAGGGAGAGGGCGGCAGAGTGCTCCGGGATGCCCGTATGGGCTACCGACGGACCCTTGGATGGCAGCGTGGCGTGCAACAACGGCGACGCTGAGCTCGGCGGAGACCGTGGGGCGGCGAGGATGGAGACAACGGCTCAGTGCATCTCGTGCCCCGTTGAGGACGGCCACGGCTTCCTGGGGGTCTAGATTGGAGGAGGGGGTGAGGATATTGTGGCGGGGCGGCTCTGGAGGGGGGAATCGACTGGAGGCCGAGCGGCAGAGGCGTGCTCGTCGCCGGCGCTCTGGTGCTCCCTGGGAGCTGATACTGGATGGGGAGGGGGCTCAGGGGTAGAGGAAGGTGGTGCAGTGCTTGGCTGCTGCCGGGGGGCTCCATTTATAGGGGTTCGAGGGGTCGGTCGCCATGGAGGCACGATGCGGTGGCGGGGTGAGGTGTCCGCTGGCGGCAGCGACAAGACGACGGCCGCGGCGTCATCGGTGTAGCTACAGGCAGCGCTTGACGATGCGAAATCCGGCGTTGTGGATAGGCACGGGCGGTCGCGGCACTGGTGAGGGGGGGTCCGGATGGCCGTGGCGAGGTGGCGGAACGAGGAGGCCGGGGCAGAGGGAGACGACGGATGGTGCGTCGTCGGTGTAGCAGCGGCGCGTCATCGTGCGGGTGGAGCATCTGGTGGACGACGGGATTCGCGGGGCGAGCGGCTTGTGGAGCACTGGTGGAGGAGGGTCCCGCGGTGGCGCTGTGCACGGCGCGTCGGCTAGCGGGCGGCGGTGTGCTAGGGTGAGGGAGGGGGCGACGTGTGGGTGCTGGAGTCGACGGAGGAGGTGGGGAAGGCAGGGGGCTCGAGGGAAGGCAGCGGGGAGGCCAACGGCGACGACCAGGAACTGGCGGCCCGCGGTGGCCACGGTTCTGGCCATGCAGATATTGGCATCGACTTGTTTCTCTCATCCTAGAGACCAAAAGGAAAAACTATCCGTGTCACCTTGCGCCAAATTCAAAATCCTACAATTTTGAAGAACAAAGTTTTCCCAAAATCCAAACTTGTTCTATACAAGAACAAGTTTGGATTTTGGGAAAACTTTAAATCAAATGGGATTGAGACCAAAATTTTCCCTGAGATAGGTACTGGTTATGAGCACCTATTTTGGGAGTTTTTATGAAAAGGAGAAATGATTTAGGGGATTTTCAAAATAATCGAAATTTTAGGCAGAAACTTAGATAGGAAAAAGATCAAATATTTTCTTAATAAGGTATGGGATATTTCTGTATATTTCGGTTACATACTGGTTAGGGATCCTCCCTGAATTTTTGGAGAATTTTTGCAGAAGGTCTTGACATACTTCCTTTGGAAAGTTAGGGTTTTGTGGTTTTAGGCAGAAAACAAATCAGGGAAAATGTCCAATCTTTTCTTAACAAGTCACCCAATATTTTTGCATAAAGGAGTTCTACTCTTGCTGGGGATCACTCTGGAATTTTTGGGGAATTTTTGAAGTCACCCTTGGCACCCTTCCTTTGGAAGGCTAGGGTTTAGGCCCTTTTTGCATTTAAAGAAAAGATGAATATTTTGAGAATCTTGGGGGTTTTGGAAATGTAGGAGAAAATAGAGGTGCCAAGATCAGAAGATCCAAATCCGAATCCAAATTTTTGGTTTTGACAAAGAAAATTTTATAGGTCCAAAATTCGGGATGTTACAAACCTCCCCCCCCCCTTAAAATGAATCTCGTCCCCGAGATTCGGGTTGCTCATGGAATAGGTATGGTTATTCTGCTCTCAAAGAATCCTCTCATTTCCAGGGGGGCTTCCTCTTTGGTGTGTTTTCCCTCTTTTTCCTTATTTAACCTTGTGACTCTACTGTGGGTGTGGCGTTCTGACTTTGTCCAATTTTTGAAGGGAACATTCCTCACGCGTGAACTCGTGGCTTAGGTCCAAGTCTAGGGGAGAACATAAAACGGTGCCTTGCAACGAAACCCTCTGACGAGAGAGTGGGAAGTTCCAGGGTCAACAAAATTATTGCAAGTTTAGTGTTTGTGGTTCACATACCAAGCATCACATCTGAAGCTTCGTAGGTCTCTTCGGCGGACATGTGGTGGACACGAGCAACTTGAGGTGGCTTGATTGTTCCGGCGGGAGGGTTGTTGAGGTTGTGATTATTGTTACTGCCATCCTTGCTCTGGTTCAATGGGCAATCAGCTATGTAGTGCCCCTTCTTTCTGCAGTTAAAGCAGGAATTTTCCCTCTTGCAGTCATCCACGAGTGGACGCTTGTGGTAGAACTCATTGCGGGGGTATCCTTCCTTTCTGGGTGGGGTCCAGGTAGTGGGAGGTGCAGGGGCCTGCGAGTTGGGTGGCCAGGTATGTGGCTTCTTGTGAGCTTCTTCTGGCTGGTGTTTGCGAGAATCAAACTTCTTCTTGTGGGAGTCATAGATGGTGCGGTGCCTCCTTTCGGATATCAGTGCAGTGTTAACCATGGCTTGAAAATCTGGAAACTGCAGGACGCTAAGCTGAGTTTTGATAGCCTGGTGCATTCCATAGAGAAATCTATCCTTCTTCTCATCTGTGTTGACGTCTTCAGGGGCATAGCGGGCAAGGTCGTTCAACTTGGTCAGGTACTCATTTACAGTTGAGCTGCCCTGAGTGTGTGCTAGGAGTTCCTGCTGCTTCATCTTCATGAGGCTTGAGGGTATCAGGGTATGTAGGCTTTACGGAAGATCTCTTTGAATTCAGTCCAGGTGACAGTGGTTCCATCTCCTCTCACATCTTTCTGATTGTCCCACCACACTATGGCTGGTCCTTCGAGGTAGTGGGTGGCAAAGGGTACCTTGTCCTGCTCGTCAACGTGAGCGATATATAACTTCTTCTCCATAGTATAGAGCCAATCATCTGCTTCGAGTGGGTTGGTTGCCTGCGAGAACTGAGGTGGCTGAGTACGCTGCAAGTCTTGCAGCTTGGAGCGGGTCGGGCGAGGGGCGTTCTATGCTTGCATGTAGGTGCCAAATTCTCTCATAATCTGAGTCATGTGCAGTTGGTGATGCTCATTGCTGCTGTATTAAAATAAGTTGGGTGGTGCCCCAAGCGAAGGCGGAATTGCAGCTAGTAGCAGTTTTCCCTCGTTTAACGAACCGAGGTTTATCGAACCAGTAGGACTTTGAAAT
The DNA here is from genome assembly GCA_012064385.1 of Puccinellia tenuiflora. NCBI lineage: Eukaryota > Viridiplantae > Streptophyta > Magnoliopsida > Poales > Poaceae > Puccinellia > Puccinellia tenuiflora. Next base: position 591,775 of record QRDG01000266.1, on the reverse strand, counting down.
CAACAACGAGGTGAATGTTGAAGATCTCTGGCGCTTGACCTTCAACAGACGTGGACCTGCACACACTCAACCAAAATACTTTGCCCCCAACGGCAGAAAGGTTGTCAATCTTTCCGGTCTCGCAGAAAACACAAGCGGTTAATTGTATGATGAAATAGATAAAATATGAAAAGTGACCAGGAGGAATAATGATAATTAAAAGCAAGTAAATGAGGTTGTAAACAATGTAAAAAGATGGACCGGGGGCCATGGGTTCACTAGTGGAGTCTCTCAAGTAAATAAAATATGCATGTGATGAGTGAACGAATTACAGCTAGGCAATTGACAAGATCATGACACAAACCCAATTTAGCTATGACAAAAAGGACATGATAATATTTATGGAGGCATCACGACAAGGAACAAAGACCGTTGAGTCCAACTGCGTCTTTGTCTAAAAAGTCCACCGTGGGATCGCTATCCAGCCTGTCACCCAACGGTATTAAGTTGCAAGCAACAGACAATTGCATTAAGTAAAGTGCATGAAGTAAGTAATACTAATATCAAAAGAGACATTAACACCGCTGTTTTACCCTTAGTAGCAACAGCACACCCTCGCCCTTAGACGTTTTTGTCACTTGTGCCCAGGAACAAAAGGTGGCATGAACCCACTATCTAGCGTAAATACCCTCTCTTGGAGATACACACAATCACTTGGCCAAAATAACTACGCACATGGGAGAGCATGCAAGAACATAAATTACTCATATAAGAATCATGCACAATCTGAACATAACTTCATAATCCATCGGATCCCAGCAAACACATCACATAGCATTACAATAATCGATCTTGATCATGTTAGGAAGCTCACAAGATCATAAGACATGAAGCACAAGAGAGACTACCAACTAACTACTGCCATGGACCCGTAGTCCAAGGTGAGACTACTCACAAATCATCCCGGAGGAGGGCATGACGATGAAGAGCCCTCCGGGACCGATCTCCCCTCCGACAGAGTGCCGGGATCAACTTCAGATTGGACCCCAAACTAGCGTTTTCGGTGACGGCGCGTCGGGGTCGAGTTTCTGGAAAATAGTGGCCGCCTCCACGTTTTTAGGCGTCGGAGGGGGCCGAGGAGGTGCCCCACGGGCAGGGGCGGCCCCCCCCGGGTCCACCTAGGGTCGTGGCAGGAGGCCGCCTGCGCCCTATGGGTCGCCTCCGAGGCTGCCCTTCGGACTCCGTCTTCGTCTTGGCGTAAAAATAATCCCCATAAATTTTGGAGCAATTCCGAGAATATTTCCAGAATTAAATTTCTGAAACAAAAAGACAGCAGAAACAGGGAACTGGCACTTGGCATCTTGTCAATAGGTTAGTCCGACAAAATGCATAAAAATGATATAAATGACAGTGTAAACATGTGACAATATCACAAAACTAGCATGGATCACTCAAAAATTATAGATACGTTTGAGACATATCAGCATCCCCAAGCTTAACTCCTACTCGTCCTCGAGTAGGTAAGTGATAACAAATAATTTTTGATGAGACATGCAACCAACACATTCTTGATCAAGATAGTGATGCAAATCAAAGGATGTGAATGAAGAGATACAAAAAATTGTCTATAATTGATAGCAAGAAAGCAATGAATATGAATCATCCAAGCAAAACCTTTCATAAATAGTATGTCAAAGACATGAAAACAATGTGATCAACATATTTGACTAATTTACAAGGATAATAATTCCATGACAAAAGTGTTTGAGAATCAACACAAAGGAAGATGTAAGCATTAGCAAAGAGCTTCAACTTCCAAGGTCCTGCTCCATATGGGCGGTGTCCCCTGATCCGGCTTCTGAGTCAACCCCAGCCTGCAAAGCAGGGAGGATAGACTCAGGCTCTGTCATCGACTCATTAGAGCCGGATTCTCCTAAGATGCCGACGAAGTGGAAGTCCGGCACCGCCATGTTGGAACTTGCGTCGTCTTCATAATCTTCATCGTCAGCGTCGAAAGCCAGATCCAGATTGGCGATCTCGTCAGAGTCCAGATCCGATTCCTCGTCGAAGTTGCTTGGGTGGGTGGTGGGCAAGCTCGAGGTGAAGCCGAGATCATCCAAAGCCTGGGCGGTTAAGCCGATGAAGATGTCGAAACCGCCGATGGAGACCGTGGACCAGCTGGCGGGATCCTCCTTTGCCGGCGTCCAGAAGCCGTTGTTGAAGACGTGGCCAGCTCCTGTTTCGTCGAAGTAGCTCACCAAGCCGACCGCGATGGTGTCGCCGACTCCGCCCATGGCTCCCGGACGGATCGAAACCCCGTACATCTCCTTCCCCACGGTGGCGCCAAATATCGTGGTATTGTCGAATCTAGCCGCGGCAGGGGTGCCATCGAGCTAGGTAGAGAGAGGGGTTTTGGAGACGTGGGGTGTTCTGGCGACGGGATGACAAAGGGTTTACCCAGCTTCGGATCTCACGTCGGTGGCGAGATCCTACGTACTGTTATAAATCACTATAAGGCAATATCGCTGATATAAGTGAAAGGTGGATCGAGATCGTTCTCGTTTTCTATGTCCTAAGGCGTCCCGTAGGCCGGCTTATAAAGGCGTCCGGACCTAGGGCTTACAGGAGGAAACCTAACCGACTAAGTACAGAGGTCTACTCTAACCCGGCTTAAGTCCTGTCTTGTGGGCTAAGTCTTCCGCAATGCAGGCCGGCTTCTGGAACCTTCCCTTAGCCGGATGGGCCTCCTGCGCTTCATCATACCGGGCCGCCCGGTAAGCCGGATTCAGCTTACCACCACTATGGGCCACCCTGGTATGCTGGCTTTTAGTCTCCTCTGTGAGGATACCTGTTCGGCATAACCCCAACAGCTGGGGTGGATCTTGGTCTCCGGATATTTGCTTTCGTTCTCCTGCTTGAGGCAGAAGGACACCCCACCTACTATCCATCTTGATCTCCCCCTTCGGGGCATGAAGAAGTGTCGGAACAATGCCACGGAGGGCATTACCCCGACGAACGCTTCACAAGCGTGTGCGAAGGTTGCCAAGACCAGCACCGCGTTCGGATGCAGATGAAGCATGTGCAGCCCGAACGCCTCCAAGACCGCCATGAAGAAATCAGAGAAGGGGGGAAGCAACCCCATCACCGAGAAATCATGGAACGTCACCACCTCGCCGTCTTGCAGGGAACTCACCGCTGGGCGGATCTCCAGCTGGTCGCCCCCAATGAACTCCTTGCTCAGCGTCTGGCGGACAGCGGCCATCCTTTCCTCGCAGGCGAATTCACTCGGATTGTACAGAGCTTGTTTCACTCTCGGTGAGGGAGGGTCGGTCCGGGCGGGGCCCACCGCCGCCCTCTTCTTCCCACCGGTCTGCTTCTTCGCAGCTCGCTTTGCTCGCCTAGGCGCCATGGGCGGGGGGAAGGGGAGCTGATTTGCGGTGTGCTACGAAAGGTGAAGACGAAGTGCTCTCCGGCGGCGCTTCGAGATCTCTATGTTTGGGAAGGAGTAACGGCTACAGTTCCTTGGAACCGTGGCTTATAAGGCTCCCCACGCGTCGCGGTCCCACCGCTCCGGCCGGCGCGGGGACCGAGGAGGCTTTCCGTTTGATCTTCTCCTCCCTGTGGATTCAAGGCGAGCGTTGGCGGTCCGCGCGGATCGCAACGTTTAGAAGACCCGTGGGAAGCGCACCTCCATAGTGCGCGGCTCTGACGGATGTGACAAGACGTTCAAGACCTGACGCCGGGGACCCACTTTGACTCTTTATTGGTCATAGCCCCGGCGGCAGAAGGGCGTGGCCGCTGAGACTATGCCCGGTGGCTACTGTCGCAACAGTGGAACATGGGGTTCCCCTGATGCGGTCAAGTGGGTCCATCGCACATGGTCCCACCAAGGAGGCACTCAAGGACAAGGCACAAGACTGGCAGATGGGCCCCCCATCCGCCCCGCGGAGTCCCGACCCGTGCGACATCGACAACCAAGGCCAAGGACCCGGGGACCCTCCGGGGCCCCCTCGACCCGGAAGCAGGCATGGAGGTCCCGGGACCACAACGCCCGGCAGGAGGCCAGGCTCACCCCCGGGAACCAACCTCCAGTGCGCAAAGAGGATAAGCTTGCCAGCTCTGGGTCGAGGCTCCTAGAAGACTTGGGCGCCAAGAAGACGGAGGCGCCAAAGGGGGGCAGAGGTGGAAAAGTTGTCAGCCTGTCCGCCCTCTCTGGAAAAGGTGGGCGACCTCACCTACCCCCTCTGAGAAGAATACTTGGACTAGAGGAGGCCACGTTGCCTCCTAAGGAGAACCCGGAGGGGTTTTCCCGCCAAAACCCCTCTGGCCCCAAGGGTGCACCTGTGGTATCCCCTTAGCCTATAAAAGGAGGACCGAGGCACCCAAGAAAAAGGAGGAACCAACACCGTCGAGTTGGAGGCTAGGCTAGGTAGTGCACAAGTCCAAGATTAGTTTAGGCGAGAGGTGATCTCCTCCGGGCCAGGATCTACTCGTCTTCAACCTCTAGCCAACATCTCCCAGGTTCTCACCCGCGACCACCATTGTAAAGCTACACCATGATACACCTCTCAATCTAGACATGCAGGAGTAGGGCTGTTAGCCTCCAGGCGGCCCGAACCTGGGTAAACTCCTGGTGTCTCTGTGATGCTTGCTAGTACGTAGATCTCGAGCGTAGAATGAAGCCCCCGGGCGGAAGACGTTACTCAGCCTCCTTCGCGCCCCATACCGAACCTAAAAAGGGGGTATATCCATTACTCCCGATGTCCATGATCCAAGACACGACATAAGCCTAACTTTCTTTAGCTCGAACTTTGATCTGAACTTGATCTTCTTTCCTTCCAGGGTGGTGAGAGTGATAGATCTATTTGCACAATCTATTATTCCTTCAAAACGAGTCATCCAATCCATCCCTAGGATAACATCCAAGCCTCAGGTTTCTAGGATGATCAAGTCTACCGGAAACGGATGTTTTCCAATCATCATATTTAACTGCCGACACCCGGAATTCTCTATCATTTCTCCACCAGGAGATCTTACTCTAATAGGTTTCCCTATGCTTTCAACAGCTAGCCCATGTTTGTTTACAAAAGCTCTTGAAATGAGTGAATGCGATGCTCCAGTATCAAATAAGACTAATGCTGGAAATGAATTGAGCAAGAACGTACCAGTCACATCATCGGGTTCATCATACACTTACTCCACATTGACGTGATTCACATGTCCCTTCTGGAAGGTATTGGGCTTGGCAGCTTCTTCAGCTTTCTTTTCTGGGCACTCAGTGGCATAATGACTCTTATTCTTGCACTTGTAGCAAATCACTTGGCTGATATCTCTCTTGTGTTCGGGATTTGGGCAGTGTTGTCCATTGTTATGATTGTGGCCGGCATGTCCATTTCCCCTGTGGCTTCCATTTCTTCCCTTGAATCCACCATTATGGTTATGACCATGATGCTTGTGGTTGCTTCCTCCACTATGGTGGTTCCCATGTTTATGTCCATGCCTCACATCATGCGAGAAGTGCTTCTTGAATGATGGCTCAGAATGATGCTTGTTGATACTCAGCTTCTTTTTTCTGTTTTCAGCCCTCTTGATGCTGTCTTCCATCATGATGGCTTGATCCAGAAGGGCCTGATGGTTCGGGGCGTATGCCACTGTCAAAGGAATTTTCAGCTCATCACACAGTCCCTTGAGGGATTTTCCTTCCTCTTGCCATCAGTGTCAATGTCTTCAGGAGCATAACGGGACAACGCATTGAAGGCATCCATATACTCCTTGAGTGTCCTGTTCCCCTGCCTCAGGTTTTGGAACTTCTCCTTCTTCAAGTTCATAATACCCGATGAGATATGGGCATTACGAAATCCTTCCTTTAAGGTTTCCCAGGTCAAGCCGTTCAGAGGGTGGGTGATTTGATAAGTTTCCCACCATTGGGAAGCTGGCCCCTCCAACAAATGTGTGGTGAATCTCACCTTCTCAGGGTCGGTGCACTCACAAGTCACTAGGTCCTTGTTCACAGAGCGCAACCAATCATCTGCCACAATTGGCTCAGTTGCAGTGGGGAACTTATTAGGCCTGAGCCTCAGAAGTCGTGTAAGTCTATCCATTTGAGGAGGTGGTGGTGGTGGTGGGGGTGGTGGTGGGGGCGGCGCATTCTGATTGGCCATGAATTGAGCCATCATTGTCATCAACTGAGTCTGCGGTGCAATCATCTATTGAAGCATAGCATGGGTGTTGTTGTTGTTATTGTTATTGTCGGGATTGCGATGAGGTGGCATCTGTGGTTAACAATAGATGAGTATAGATAGAAAGGAAGAAAAATCCTACCCATACAAATAGTTAACAAAAATTAGAACAATCAAACAAAACTTATCACAAACATTTTGATATAAATGAACTAATCGTTTGGAGGCAAAACGCACAAAGGTTCAAGAAAACAAAAGCGATAAATTTGCCTTACCACATGTTGGTAGGTCAATACAAGGACGAAAAGATAACGTTTAAATAGATGAAGGGTAGTCCAACTAACTATCCTACTCGTCCATGTCATCTTCTTCCACTATCTCCACTGTGTTTCTTTCCTCATCGAGTGCCATCTTGAGTTCCTTCAACTCCTTCTCTAAGGTAGCATTCTTCTCTTGCAGCTCCCTCTTCTCGGCTCGCATCTTCTCGATGAGATCGTGGTCAGCCTCTTACTCTATTTCGTTGCTCTCAAGCTGCATCTTCAATCTTCTTGTCTCTTGGTTCTTCGCTTGATTCCTCTTCTCTTGAGCCTGGAACTTCTTCTCTTGAGCCTTGAACAACTCCTGTTGGGCCTTAGCTTCTTCTTCTTGTGCCATCACCTTCTTCTCATTCTCCTTGAGTTGGGCGCATAGCTCATCATTCTTGAAAAGCTCGGAGCGTCTATCTTCATGGAGGTCATAGAGGAGAATTTCTAAGTCCTGAGAGTATCGGGGAAAAGGCTTAAACTTCTCCTTATCTTCGGTGTCAATGAAGTCATACGGCTCTCCATCCTCAGCGCGCCTCCCACGAAAACGGAAGTATTGGCCCTTCAGCTCACAATAATGACATCCGCAAAGGCGTCCAATCAGGTCTTGGATGACAATGTTGAGTCCCTTCTCCATGGAGTCACTAATCAGCTTGATCTCGATGGCGTCAGTCTGGGGCTCGGTCTGTCATCCTGCTTGGATGACCTTGATTGCCCAGCTACCTTCCTTGTTGAACTTTTTCAGAACGAAGCCCTTGATCATCGGCACCGGTAGCTTCAATAGTCCAAAGCTCGGGGAGATGGCCACCAAAACGAGTGTCCTTGAAGTCATCGGCAGTGCTGAAGTGGAAGCTCGTCATCCTTAAGTATGAGAAACATGATATGAGATTAAAATTACATAAGGCAAGAAGTTACGAGTAAAACTTAAGGCCTACTGAAATTTTTGTATAATTTATAACTTAGAAAATAAATTTTTTTGTTCCACCTATTTCTATCCAAACTTAGGGTTACGAACCTACAGGCAACACAGTGCTCTGATACCATCTGTAGCGGACCTGCACTTAAAAATGGCAAAGTCCCTGTGTATAGTGCAAACCCCTGGATCGACTTCATTTGCACACACAGTTTGAGATGAATATCACAACATTGTATCAATTATTACACGCAAACCAAGACTTAGGAAAAATATCCGATACAACTTGCATAGCACGAAGCTAGCTTTGAAAGAGTAAAACAGCGGAAAGCATTATTCGTCAGGGAGTCTCCATCATCTTCATGCAGCCACAGGCGAGCATGTTGGTTGTAGACTCGAACCGAACATCGTTCCTTACTCTTCATTAGAACAACCTGCAACACGTAGGTTACAGCCAAAAATTGGTCGGAACCACAGGAATGGATCTGGCAAGTGACACTTAGTGGACTCATATGGGAAAAACGCTAATAACTTATATGCATATCTGGTTGGTGGAGTTTGAAGGCTATTTTGCAGAAAGCCAACTTTTTCCTAACTCTTTGTAAAACTTCTTTTCAACTATACGAGACTTTCATGGCTTGGAAGCCACCATCTCATCTACCCTTGTTCACCCATCAATTTTTAACTTAGAGAAATTAGAATGATGAGATCCTCCATTGACGTCCTTGTCCAGATGCTCAAAGTTGTCCGTAACCGGGGACACGGCTAAGTACTTAGATTGACACTCTCAAGAGGTTGTGCATGTTCACCATAAGACTTCATCAAACCATTCTGACCTTGACCTTCTTGAAGTGAAAAGGAAAGGAGAAGATGAAGACGAGACTTTTCCGAAGCATTTCCCCGACCGCTGCCGTCTTGACCCGTTCCACCTACTCCTCTACATCTGCTTGTCAATCCGGGCCGGTTCCACGCAACATACTTAGTCAAGTCAGAGCCCATATGACTTATGGCTGCACGGAAAGCTAACTAAACTTGGAGCCACCTTGAATCTCTTTGTCCATGGGTGGCAATCTACAAGTGAGCCAATCTCGGATGAAAAACACCATAGACATGGCCGCAAGTAGCCACTCAACTATAAACCACCAATCAAAGGCACAATCCACCCAGGAGGTTCTTTAACTTAGTAGAAATTTTAGTTTTAACAAAATCAACATTTAGCATGGCATTTCTATAATTCTACCGAGTTATCATAGGAAAATTCTAGACCAACTAGTAAAAAGGAGAAGCTATTCTAAGAAGTTTTTAGCATAGCATACTAATAACACCTATCATGCATGTTTCTAAGTAAAAAATCTAAACATGCATATAGACAAATAATAGGAAATTTATGTAAGTGTGCCACTTGCCTTGGCAACAAGAACAACAGGTAATCTAACAAATAGAGCAAACACCCAAATAAACACACAATCACCACACAAGTGACAATACAAAAACTATGCCATGCATGCATGTATGAAAAATTACCACAACACAACTATAAAAATTACTTTCTGTTTTCTGTTGTACTATATGCATGATGCCACAAATTATTTTTCTATAACTTACTTATTAAGAACAAATTTAAAACACTCAAATACAGGGATTAACAGAAGATTAAAGGTTTTTGTATAAAAACATGTTATAAAAAAATGGTAAACGGTGCTGCTGTACAGAGGACATCTAAACATGATTTATGCAATTGGATTCACTCAAAAACTCATTTTATAATTAAAGTTACATTAAAAATACTTAAACAGATTTGAAAATACAGAAAATATAAACTTAACAAAACAGAAAACTAGCAAGACTAAAATAAACTACAGATCCAGAGGATCTCAAATATATAAAATTTATTAATTTTGGCCGAACAGATTTAAAGTTATGGAATTTACAAGTTTTCATGGTTTTCTGAATAAAAAATAAAACAGAAAAACAAAAAGGCTACGTGGCAGATCCCTATTGGCTGGTACCGGTTCGGTAAACAAAATAACAGGAAGTTGTCCGATCGAGATCTGATGGTCCAGATCTAAACGCCCTAACGCTGACGGCGCTAGGTCACCGGAAAGCGGCGACGGAGAGCTGCGACGGCTACGGCATGCGGCGTTCCAGCGAGATAAGAGGTAGGAGGAGTAGTATTTCATTACCGAATGATGCAGGACGTCGAGGCGTGCTTGGTAGCGAGGTTGACGGCGTCGAGGAGCTCTGGTGCGTCCGCGATTCCTCGTCGGAGTCGGCTCCCGCGGCGGTGGTCTTCAGTCGTGGATGGATACGTCGTTCTGGCGCCGGGAAAAATACGAGACCTTGTCAGAGCGTTGCGCAAGGTAAAACCAAGAAAATTGGGAGGATCGGGAGGGATTGGAGTCGACGGTGCTCACCGGTGTTTGCAAAGTTCGCCGGCAGAAGTGGCGGCGGTGCGAGCTTGAATCCCGGCAGCCTGGAGGCGATCTAGCTAGGGTTTTGGAGGGGAAAACGGAGGAGGTCGTGGGGGTTTATATAGGCTAGAATGAAGGCCGCAAAACCCTAAGAATCGGCCGGATTTGATCAGGATTTGGGTTCGTTTCGGGGCCGGTTTGCGTGAGCAGGGGGTTGGAGCTGGCTGACATCAGCGCTGGCGTTAGCATGGGACCAGCCTGTCAGTGAGGGAGAGAAAAGAAAAGGGAGAGAGAGGATGGAGGCCGCTGGTGGGTTGCTGTCGGGCTAGTCATTGGGTCGGCTGTGGGCTGGCTCGGCCTTCCCCCTTTTTTTGTCAAAAGTTTTTCTCTTTTCTGTTTTGAAAAACAGGTTCAAGCAACACTTAAAACTTTTCCAAAATTTTGACAAAAATATTTTTTGAGAAGCTCATTCAATTTATAACACCTTGGTACTATTGTAGACAACAGATAAAATAAAATTATTAAAATTATTGACTTGGGTTAAATAGCACCCCTTTATGTCATTTTAATAAAATAAACTCAAAGATTTAATAAAAACAAACTAAAATGCTAGATGAACATGATGAGAATGAATGCATGCATGCTTTGCAGATTTTTGAAAATTGGGATGTTACAGGTTGGGGACCGCCCCAGGCCCCAAAGCCCGACCTCCGGCTCCCCTTCGACGTATTAGTTGCCTTTGACCTAAAACCATCGAGGCAGACCTTGAAGAAATATTCCGCCACCTTTACGAGGCGGAAACCAGACAGAAAGAAGAAGGACTCTCGCAGGGAGGAATCTGCTGGGGAAATTCCCTTCCGAAGGGAAAAATCGTCGCCATCGTCATCGCCATTGGTGTCTACTATACGCTTCTATTCTTGTAGACTTGTTGAGCCTCCAAGCGCAGAGGTTTGTAGGACAGCAGCAAATTTCCCTTAAGTGAGTAACCCAAGGCTAATCGAACTCAGGGAGGCGTAGGTTGAACGTATTCCTCTCAAGCAACCCTGCAACAAAGATACAAGAAGTCTCTTGTGTCCCCAACACACCTAATACAATTTGTAGTTGTAAAAGTGCACTAGTTCGGCGAATAGATGTTAAAATGCAAGTAATATGGATGGTAAAATATGGTTTTGTAATTCTATAATAAAAATGGCAGCAAGCAAACAAGTGGCAAAAGTGACTAAAACAGTGTATCAATGCTTGGAAACAAGGCCTAGGCTTCATACTTTGGCAGAGACTCCAGAGGGAGATGCCGGCCACCTTGGCCGAGACAATGTCAATTGCCGACAGTTATGTGCTCGGTGATCCGACACAGCCCTTACTGGCCCCGGTCGACAGAGATAGATCGGGTCGGCGAGGTGATCGCTCGGATTACCGAGGAAAGAGAAGGGAAGAGAGGCCGGATTATCGGTATGGGTCAGACCAGGTTGCAGCCGTCGACCAAGATCAGATGGGTGCCGGCAGCAGCCAGAGACAGAAGAATGACGGTCCAGCATGGGGCCAGAACTCGGAAGGAAGGAGGCCGTGGGACGGCGAAAGAAGACCGTGGAATGGCGAGAGGAAGTCATGGAGCAGTGACAAGAGGCAGTGGGCTAACCCCAGTGGGACGATGCCGAATGATCCCTGCAGCTACCACACCAAGCACCCCAGCAGACCGGCTCAGCACTCAAACCGGAACTGCAGCCGGAACAGGCGCCCGCAGGAGAACACCGGTCCGGCAACTAGACCCGCACCACTCACGGGTGTGAACGCTATCCCGGTAAACGCCCAGGCAAGGCCTGAAGATGTCAACCAAGTGGCCAACATGGCCAACACCAACAACAACTCCTACTACCCCGGCAGCAACGCTGGCCCGAGTCGGCAAAAGCAATACCGAGAACCTCACCAGAGTTACATGGTCTTTGTGACCGAACCCAATGACAAGCAGAGTCAGCACAGGCGTGCTATGGAGGTAAACGCCGTCATGCCGGCGGTGCCGAAATTCATGTACTGGTCCGAGGATGAGGTCAGCTGGAGCGTCAGGGACCATCCAAGGGTCATGCCCAACCCAGGAGGTTATGCTCTAGTGTTGGATCCGACATTCGTCGGGCCTAGCATAAATGTCAGGTTTTCCCGGGTCCTCGTTGATAACGGGAGCAGCATCAACATCATGTACCGGGATACCATGGTGAAACTCGGCATAACTGAGAATATGATGCAGCCCAGCCGAACCACCTTTCACGGCATCGTGCCCGGTGTATCACATGCACCCATGGGCACGATTTGGGTTGATGTCGCCTTCGGTGACAAAAGCAACTGCCGGACTGAGAGTCTGCTGTTCGAGGTCGTGGATCTCGAGAGCCCGTATCATGCCTTACTCGGCAGGCCGGCACTCGCCAAGTTCATGGCGTCCACTCATGTGGGTTACCTGAAGATGAACTTCCGGGTCCGAACGGTGTCATCACTATCTCGGGAGACTACAAGCGCTCCATGGAGTGTGCCTCAGCTGGGTCATCCCTGGCCGAATCACTGGTGATCGCCGCCGAGAAGAAGAGAATCCATGAGGTGGTGGCTCTGGCCCAGGCATCTCAGCTCGGTATGCCGAGTGTGGCCAACCCACAGCAAACTGCAACCTTCCAGGCGGCGAAGGAATCGAAGAAGGTCGGCATCGACGAGGCTAACCCGGAACGCTCCGTCATCATCGGTGCCGGGTTGGACAAGAAATAGGAAAGCGAGCTCATCAACTTCCTCCGTGAGAATCGGGATATCTTTGCATGGTCCAGTCAGGACTTGCTGGGTGTTCCGAGGGAGTTGGCTGAGCACTCTCTGCATGTCAGGCCAGACGCTAGGCCTGTGAAGCAACCGACTCGGCGTCTCACCGAAGAAAGAAGGAAGGCGGTGGGCGACGAGTTAGCCAAGTTACTCGCGTCGAATGTCGTCGTGGAAGTAAAGTACCCGGACTGGTTGGCTAACCCGGTCCTGGTGGAGAAAAAGAAGGAAGAACCGGATGCGCCTACTGTCTGGCGCATGTGTATCGACTACACCCACTTGAACAAGGCCTGTCCCAAAGATCCTTTCCCGTTGCCCCGGATCGATCAGGTGATCGACTCCACGGCCGGATGTCAGCTGTTGTCTTTTGTGGATGCCTACTCTGGTTTTCACCAGATCCCGTTAAACCCGGATGATCAAATAAAAACTGCTTTTATCACCCCGTACGGGGCTTATTGCTATCGTGTCATGTGCTTTGGTTTGAGAAATGCCGGCGCTACTTATCAGCGCTGTATGCAGAAATGTTTGCATGATCAGATAGGAAAAAACGTGCAGGTATACGTCGACGACATAGTAATAAAAACAAAAGAAAAACATACTCTGTTAGATGATCTCAGAGAAACATTCGCAAACCTGCGGAAATTCCGACTAAAACTTAATCCGGATAAGTGTACATTCGGTGTGCCGGCCGGCAAGTTACTCGGTTTCCTCGTGTCGAGCCGAGGTATCGAGGCGAATCCGACTAAGATCCGGGCAATAGAAAATATGAGGCTACCGAGATGCCTCCGAGATGTCCAAAAATTCACGGGTTGCCTGGCTTCCCTGAGTCGGTTTCTAGGTCGGTTGGGAGAAAGGCTCTACCTTTGTATCAATTAATGAAAAAATCTGATAGATTTAGCTGGACCCCGCAGGCGGACTCGGCATTCCATGAGCTGAAAAAGGTATTGGCCACTGCGCCGATATTGGCTTCGCCATTACCAAGAGAGCCCATGTTGCTTTACATTGCAGCCACTAATCGAGTCGTCAGTGTCGTTGTGGTAGTAGAAAGAGAAGAAGGGGGAACCACCGTGCAGAGGCCGGTGTATTACCTGAGTGAGGTACTCTCCACCTCGAAACAAAATTACCCACACTACCAGAAAATGACCTATGGTGTGTACCTGGCGGCCAAGAAACTGAAGCATTATTTCCAGGAGCATCAGATAACCGTGGTGAGCGCGGCTCCTATCTCGGAAATCATCGGCAACCGAGATGCAAGTGGCCGAGTAGCCAAGTGGGCCATCGAGTTGGCGGCGTATGCACCGCAATACGCGAGAAGAGATACCATCAAGTCTCAAGCAGTGGCCGAGTTTCTCGTGGACTGGGCCGAGATGGAATATGAACCATCTCTGCCGGACTCCAATTACTGGAGGATGCACTTTGACGGGTCCAAGGTAAAAGAAGGCCTGGGTGCCGGTGTGGTTCTCACCTCGCCAAAGCGAGACCAGTTGAAATATGTGCTGCAAGTTCATTTCGCGGCATCCAACAATGTAGCCGAGTATGAGGCATTGATCCACGGACTCAAGGTGGCCAAGGAAATCGGGATTCGCCGAATATTCTGTTATGGTGACTCGGATTTGGTGATTCAGCAAACCTCGGGCAACTGGGACGCCCTGGATGCCAACATGGCGGCATACCGGTTCCATGTCCAAAAGATCTCGGGGTTCTTTGATGGCTGCGAGTTCAACCACATCCGGCGGACCGAGAATGAAAGTGCAGACATGCTGTCCAAGATCGGATCATACCGACAGGCCATTCCACCCGGAGTGTCTCTGGAGCATCTTCACAAGCCATCAATTAAGCCTTCACCCGAGTCAGACTCAATATTCATCCCGGGTAATCTGGAATCCGATGTCGTCCCGATGGACGTTGACGCCGGGAGCAAGCCACTAAACCCGGGGACTGCTCCGCACGACTCGGGGACTGCTCTGCAGGACCCGGGGACTCCCATGGATGTCTCGTGTGTTATGTCGGACTCAAGAATAGAGTTGGAAAATTGGAAAGCTGCTTGGCGGAACTCGGGAATCCTTTGGGAGGACTCGGGGACTCGTCAGCCTATGTCGGGTGTTGTTATGTCGGTTGAAGCCATGGAGGTCGATGAGCCTGAACTCGGAACTCGTCCAGTACCGACATGGGCCCAACCCATCATGACATTTATGTTGGAGGGCACCCTACCGAGTGATGAGGTCTCGGCCAGGCAGATACAGAGACGATCCAAGTCCTTCACCATCATCAACCGAGAGCTATACAAGAGAAGCGTGACCACCGTGCTTCAGCGGTGTGTCGAACCAGAGGAAGGAGAAAAGATCCTCCGAGATATTCACCAGGGAGAGTGCGGTCATCACGCCTCTTCCCGAGCCATTGTGGCCAAAGCATTCCGATATGGGTTTTACTGGCCGAGTGCTCTGCAGCAGGCAGAGGACATAGTCCGGAAGTGTGAAGGATGTCAGAGATTTGCAAACAAGATTCATATGCCGGCGTCTGCACTCAAGACTATTCCCATCACTTGGCCATTTGCAGTGTGGTGTTTGGATATGGTAGGACCGTTTAAACCGGCCCGAGGTAACATGACCCACATATTGGTGATGGTGGACAAGTTCACCAAGTGGATCGAGGTGAAACCAATAAGAAAGTGTGATGGCCGTACAGCTGTGTCGTTCTTAAAGGATATTATCCTGAGATATGGGCACCCACACAGCATCATCACTGATAACGGCACCAATTTCGCAGAGGGAGACTTTGCTCGGTTCTGCCAAGAAAAGAGAATCCGACTTGACCTGGCGTCGGTCGCGCATCCGCAGTCGAATGGGCAAGTGGAAAGATCAAACGCTCTGGTCTTATCCGGCATAAAACCCCGGCTAATCGAGCCACTGTTACGTGCTCCGGGGTGTTGGCTGGACGAGATCCCGGCAGTACTGTGGAGTCTGCGGACTACACCGAATCGCTCGACCGGCTATACGCCATTCTTCCTGGTCTACGGAGCAGAGGCAGTTCTGCCAACCGACATAGAGCATGACTCGCCGAGAGTTGCTTTATATACCGAGTCAGAGGCAAGAGAAGCCCGAGAAAACGATGTCGACTTGCTCGAAGAAGCACGAGAGTTGGCGTTGTCCAAGTCAGCAATATATCAGCAAAATCTCCGACGTTACCACAGTCGGAAGGTGAATCCTCGCAAGTTCCGAGAAGGAGACCTCGTGCTTAGGCTTGTGCAGCGCACGGCCGGGATGCACAAGCTATCACCTCCGTGGGAGGGACCGTTTATCGTGAGCAAAGCTTTGAACAATGATGCCTACTATCTTATAGATGCTCAGAAACAGGTGAAGAACAGGATGGACCGATCCGGAGAGGAGACCAAACGCCCTTGGAATGTAGCTCTTCTCCGCCCTTTCTACTCTTAAGGACCCACTGTATGTATCTCGAAACTAAGAAATGAAATGTCGGCACCCCGAGAAGTGACTCGGGGACTGCCTTGTTGAACAAATCTGTGTTTTATCCTTGTATTTAATTCCTTGTGTCGGATGGCTCTAAAAGCTGTGTCACCATGTCTGTAAGTATTGTATGCTGTGTCTCGTGATCTTGTGACTCGACTGCCTGACACCGAAAAAGGTAGGCAAGAGCAAAGGTTACTCGGTGCAGTAAACAAGAAAACCGACTCGGGGACTCGGTCCAGGAGCGATTCGGTTTCCTTTTAATAACCTTATGTCGGATGGCCTTGGCTATTTTCCCAAGTTTCTAAGTACTGTATGCTGTACAACGGTCGTTTTGTGACTCGACTGCCTGACACCAAGAATGGTAGGCAAGAGCAGAGATGGCAGAAGTATAGTAAACAAGAAATTGAACTCGGGGACTCGGTTCAATGTGATCCGGCATACGGCTAAACTTGTTAAAACTTGCAAAGTAAAAAAGTCAAGTACCAACCGAAAAAAGTGCAAGGTATATATTACATCTGCACCCGGCATTCCAGGGATTTAACGAATTGAGTTTTTTCTTAAAAGTTTAAGCAGCAGCGTCCGAGGCCTTTCGGGCAGAAGGAGAGGCTGGAGTCTCGGTTGCGGTTTCCTCGGCGGTGGACCCGGTAGCAGTGCCGGTGGCTGACTCGGGTGGAGCGTCTGCTTCGATTTCTTCATCGACGGCCTCGTCTTCGCCTTCTCCTTCGTCTCCTTCAACCGGGATCTCCTCGGATTGGGGAACCCGGTCGCCAGCAACAAAGGAGTGCACCGGGGCGTACTGGATGAGAGCATGGGCAAATTCTTGACGACGCCGGATGTGATCCGGATCAGTGAGCCACTTTGACCCGTCGCGCAGAGTCTTGAGCTTGTCGAGATCGAGCCCCTCGTACCAGGACAGCACGTACATCAGCGCTTCATCCGCTCCGACTCGGGCGGCGGACGATCGCCAGTCATCAAGCCTGTCCTCGGAGGCCAGCAGGCATGTGGCTAACTCATCAACAACCAGAGGGGCCTCGCACCCGGGCCAGAGAACGTTGTATGCTCGGATGGCAGCAGTGAGGAGGTTCATCCCGATTAATCTCATCGGCACCAAGCGAGCCTTCAGAGCCACCAAGTGGGCATCCATATCCCACTCGGCCGAGATAGGGCCACCTCGGATCTTCTCGAACCGGTGCTCGTTCGCGCTCTTGTCCGCGGCGGCCTTGGTGTGTGGGAAGCGTTCTGAGTAGGGAATGGCTAGCGCCGAAATAAGTTACAGATGAAGAAGATGAAAGAAGGAATAAAGGCAGAAGGGAAGAGAGCTTACTGTCCATCTCGGAGTTGATCTTGGAGATGTCCACCAGCCACTGTGCGATCTTGGTTTTCAGGTCTCGGAGCTCGCTCGCGGCCGAGGTCGCCTCTGATTTGGATTCTTCGAGAGATTCCTTGAGCTTCCGAGTCTCCTCTTCTCGGAGCTGCTTCTCTGCGGCGGCGGTCTTCTCCGACTCGGCAGCCCGACTCCGAGTTAGCTCCAGCTCGGCCTTCAGCCGGGATATCTCCTCCTGATCTTTCTTTAGCTCGGCCTGGTGAGCAAGCTCGCGCTCCTTATGTGCGGCTGTGCCGAGGTAGCAAGTGTCAGAATGAGCAAATTGATGCAAGTGCAAATTGAAAGGGCAAAGTGTGGCTTACACTCGATTTCCGAGATCCGTTTCTCCAATCCTTCGGCCTTGAGTGCCGAGTCAGCTACTTGGTCCAGCTTGGCCCGGAGCAGCTTGTATTTGTTGGAGAGCGTTTTATGTTCCAGCAGCAGCTTGCGGTGTAGTTGAGTGCGTTTGTTCATGCAAATCTGAAAAGAAGAGATGTTAGAATTATTGATGAAGATTCAGGCCGAGTTACCCTCACTTAACCGAGTCAGCTTTACTCGGCCAAGCTCAATCACTCGACCCGAATCTCGGGGACTGGGGATGGACAATATCTACACTAAAGAAATAAACCGAATCATGTTTACTCGGCGCAACTTACCGCTGCTGTTTGGTCAACTGCAAGAATGGCAGTTTTGGCCGCAGCTATCTTTTGGGCCAACAGACTCGGCCCCGCCGGATGCTCCGAGACGATTTGGCCTGCTGGTGACCTCGAGCTCACCTCGCTCAGGTCGGCGGCGTTCCAGTCCGAATGATAATGCTCGAGGGAGCCTAGACTTTGCCCGCTCAATGTTTTCAAGGGCCCAAACCCCCAGCTAGCTGTGGAGGTCTGGGCGCTGGTCATCGCTGTGGCCGATCCGGACGGTTCTTGGAGAACTATTCGGCGCTCCGGGTTAGGCGGCAGGTCCTTGGCAGCGATGGTTTTCTCCGGAGCTTTCCCGGCTGCGGTGGTTGCAGTTTTATCCGGTGCTTTCCCGGCCGCAGGTGGGTGCAGCTCTGTCTGCTGCTGTTCCGGCCGTGCCGGGTATAGTTTTCTTCGGCGGAATTTTCCCGGCCGTAGTGGGCGCGGGTGCCTTCTGTTTCTGATGCTGCTGCTGCTTCGGAGGAGATGGCCGTGGCGGTTGTGTCGGAGCGGGTTGTGGCTGCGGTCGCGGCTGCGGTGTCTCTTGCTGCTGCTGTTGCTGTTGCTGTTGCTGTTGCTGTTGCTGTTGCTGTGGCTGTTGCGGTTGTGGCGGTTCTTGCTGCGGCTGACTCGGATGGGCCGAATCTTCTGGAGCCGCAGTCTTCTCTGTTTCGGGGGCCGACGTGCTGGCCCCGAGATTCTTGGATATGTCGGTCGTTACCGACTCGGCCTCTCCGGTCCCGGATCCCGGAACTGTTGGAGGCACTATCGGGCTGGTCCGTGGCGGACTCGGCAGCCTCGTGTCGTCCGGCCGAGGCGGAGTCGGAGTCCTGACAGGGTCCGAGTCAGTGGGCTCGGTTGGAATCTCCAGAGGAGCAGAGCTGCAAGGCAAAGAAGTAAAGTGTATCGTCAGAAGGAGGAAACTGTGGGCAAGCATATAAAGGTTATGCCGGCAAAAAGGAGTCTTACCCCTTAGTGACTGGGCGCTCGCGGCGCTTCGCCGCAGTCTTTACCCGCCATGCATTTCTTCGGCGCGGGAGCGCCGGATGTTCCGGCACCGGCGGTCGCTGCTGCTGGGCGTTTCCGAACTGCGCCCTTGGGTCCCATGGCGAGGGGCTCCACATCGAGCACCTGGTCGTCCGCGTCAGCTGGGGGCGAGGGCACCGGGTAAGAGAATGCAATCGGGAGAGGATCATGTACCTCTAGAATTTGACAGTCGTCATCATCATCATCTGACCAATCTCGGACGCGAGCCTTACCGGTGACAGGAACTGTGCCGACATCAGGGATCGGCATGTTGTCGTCATTATCCGGGTCCTCCGAGTCAGCTTCGACCCGGTCTGGACCCCATTTGGCAGCAGGATCCGGTCCGTCCTCCTTCTTTTGCCGCGCGAATCTCTGTGCGAGGGAAACAGAGAAAGATTAAGGCCAAGTATAAAAAGGGAACCGACTTAAGAATTTATGTCGGTAGGAAAGTTACGTCGGTGCAAGTCGTTTACCTGGGGCGGAAGGTTGCTCCGGCTGTAGGGTTCTTTGCCCCACTCCCAATCCTCCGTCATCCTCGTCCGAGCTATGGCCTTGACCCGCTGCCGGATCTGGGCCTTGGTCAGCTCGACCGTGCTTATCCGAGTCGAGTCAAGAGGGCCACTCATGTGGCAAATCTTGTGGACTCGGCGCTGGAGGGGTGAGACCCGGCGGCTAATGAATGTCGCCAACAGATCGTCAGCAGTTAATCCTTCTGCTCGGAGCTGTCCCACGACTTCGTGGATCTGGTTGACCTCGACCTCTTTGTCGGTTGGATTGTACCCCCAGTTGAGTTGCGCTGTGGGGGGGCCGATGACGAAATCCGGCAAGTTGATCTTGTCGACGTCGGTCGAGTTCTTCACGTAGAAGAAGGAGCGCTGCCATTTCCGGCATGACTCCAAGCCGTTGATCCGGGGAAAAATTGAGCCGCGCCGAGGCGTGACGGTGGCGGCCCCGCACTGGGTCATCATCTTGGGGCGGCCGGGTCGGCAGGATTCGGAATGACCTGCTTCCGGAATCCGAAGTACTTGGACCACGCGCGGACGCTGGCCTTGAGACCGAGATAACCCTCGGTGAAGGAAGCGAAGGAGGATAAGGTGGTGATGGCGTTGGCCGGTAAGTGGTGAGGCTGGAGACCGAAACTGTCGAGGAAGTTTCGGAAGAACACGCTGGCGGGTAATCCGAATCCCCGCTCGAAGTGCGCGACGAAGACGACTCGTTCGCCCTCCTTGAGACTCGGCGTGGTCTCGGTGCCGGGCATTCGGCACTCTACTCCGGGCGGGATCCGTCGCGTCCGGACCAACCAGTCTATCTCGGCTCGTCCGACATCGGAGCCTTCCCAGGAGGCCCGAGTGGATCCCTCCACGGTGGTCTCTTCAACCGAGTCGATCACCTCGAGGGCGGCGTCGTCCGACATCTTGATGAATGATTACCGAGATCTGCAAAAAAGTTCACCTCTTGTGAGTGGTGTGTGCCGTAGTGAAGATAGAAAGAAAAGGGGGGAAAATGCGCGTAGATGTGAGCAAGTGCTAGATCCAAAAGAGAGGTAGAGGGGGAGAAAAGAGGTGCCGTGGCGGCTAACCCGCCGGCAGCGCACCGCAACCGCGGCTGCGAGGTCACCGGCGGCGCGCGATGCGTCGCCGCGGTGAAGAACAAGAACAAGAACAGGGCGAAGAAACAGAGGAAGAAGAAGGACAGAGAGAAAGAGAAAAACTCACCGCTGGGATGTGCTGGTGCGGCGGCGGCGAAAGATCCAACCGCAGCGTCCTGCGCGTCGTCCGGCGGTGGCCCGTCGGCGTGCGTGAATCCGTGCGGCGGCGACGGGCTCTGTGCTCTGCGTGCACTGGAGAAGGAGGAGAGCGAGGAGGCAAGGAAGAAGATAAATGAGCGCGAAGGGGAGAACCGTACCTCTCCTTGCTATTTATGGGCGGCGGAGGAGATCGTGTGTGCGGGAGTTACTGCGCACGATCTCGTAACGGACGAGAGGTTACCACCCCACGATCTGTGGCACGATTCCCGTTGCGGCTTAACCGCCGCACGATCGGCCACACGGGAGGCCACAGGAGGCCAACGGTCCAAGGGCGGTACACGCGATCGGGCAGGACCCGAGGAGACGCGGGCGGTGTGGTCCAACCGCACTTGATTGCTGGCGTGAGCACAGTCTCCGAGGCGACTAGCATGACGCAAGTGGCGTGCGTGCAGGTGGCACGTCCATCCGGGCGTAAGAGTCGAGGCGTTGGGCAGAGATGCTCGGCCACGTGGTGAACCGATGACTCGGAGGAGCTAGGGGGTTTTCCCTGTAAGTCGGAAAGAGCCGGCATAAGATGAGAAATCAAGTTGAGATACATAGTGTTTTCCGACATACGAGTGTCGCCGGCATATGTTATGTCGGAGATTAACTAAGGATGCTGATTTCGGGGTAAACCTGCCGTGGCCCTCCATCCGAGGCTGCAGGACCGCGCCAGCTTCGGGGACTAATGTCGGGGGGCAACCCCCAGATATGGGCAAGGCGTCGATATAAAGGTTGACTCGGTGTTGACCGGGTCACTGAAACCGACATAACTGTACCGGCTTACTCGGGGCTGGCCGGGTTATGATTAACCGACATATTGTTATGTCGGATCACGCAAGTTATATGTCGGATCGTTCTTTGTTCTTCTTGTGTGCAGGGAAGGCGAAACCGAGTTGCAGGGAGTTCGGCATGCCTGTGCCGGATAAGGAAGCTTACTCGGGCCATGGTCAAGGCGCAGGTCTTGTCCCTACAATCACGGGTCAGGACGCAGAGCCACTTGCACGATGGGATGAGGCCACTTGACCAGAGTGATTGACCTCCATGCCGCTGACCGAAGCGGTACCAGGGAGCAGTGTGTTGGAGGAGACAGATGGGACGTGCCACGGCGCGGTGACGGAAGCGGTCAGAGGACCGGGCGTGGCTACAGTCCGGGCTACGCCGGCACTAATGTCAGCCCTAACTTGTGCCCTGGGCTTCCCTTTATAAGGAGCACCAGGGGCTCCTATTACGGGACGCCGGCACGCATACTCGCCTCAAGCATACGCATTAGAGCATTTCTTTCACAGTCAGTAGAGAGCTAGAGAGAGCTTCCGAGACTCGGTTGGAGACCTAGATCGTGCTATTCTTCTTTCCAGCTCAAGGAGCAAGACTGTAATCACTAGTAGATCATATATACAGATCGGATAGGCAGGAGTAGGGGTGTTATCTCCTCACGAGAGCCCCGAACCTGGGTAAAATCGTGTGTGTGCGTGTGAGTTGAGTTCTTCGTGTGCGTGTCCGTGTGCGCAAGCCCTCCCCGGGTGCCTCCAGCGTCCATCGGCCCCACACATCAAGCCATCCTATGGCATCTGCCGTGACACCACCACGACATTCGGCCTGAAGAACGCCGGCGCCAATTTCTAGCGCCTCATGAGGATCGCCTTGGGGGCTCAAATGGGGAAGAATGTAGAGGCCTACGTCGACGACATCGTGGTCAAGACTCGCGAAGAAAACACGCTCATCCAGGACCTCGAGGAGACCTTTGCCAACCTGCGCAAGGTCAACATCAAGCTGAACCCCACCAAGTGCGTCTTCGGGGTCCCTTCAGGCAAGCTCCTCAGGTTCCTGGTATCCCACCGCGGCATTGAGGCCAACCCCGATAAGATCAAGGCCATAGAGCAGATGCAGCCACCTCGTCACCTCAAGGACATGCAACGCCTAGCGGGATTGTCACATCCCGAATTTTGGCCCTATAAAATTTTCTTTGACAAAACCAAAATTTTGGGTTTGAATTTGGATCTTTTGATCTTCGCCCTCTATTCCATTCTACCTTTCCAAAACCCTCAAGGTTCACAAAACATTTGTCTTTTCTTTAATACAAAAGGGACCCAAACCTAGCCTCCCCAAAGGAGCCATACCAAGGGTGACTTCAAAAATTCCCCAAAAATTCCAGAGTGATCCTCATCTAGCCTAGAACCCATTTATGCAAAAATATTGGGTGACTTGTTAAGAAAAGGGTTGACATTTTTCCCTGATTTATTTTCTGCCAAAAATCCCAAAACCCTAGCTTTTCGAAGGAAGTAGGGCAAAACCATCTTCAAAAATTCTACAAAAATTCATGAAGGACCCCTAACTAGTATGAAACCCAAATATGGAAAAATATTCCATACCTTGTAAAGAAAATATTTGAGTTTTTCCCAGTTTTACTTTCTGGCCGAAACCTTGTTATTTTTGGAAACCCTACTAAACATTTTCCAAAAATTCTAAAAACCCTAAGGTAGATGCCACTAGCCAATATATACCTCTGTGAATTTTCCTGGCCAAATATATTTTATTTTAGTTGCCCAAAATCCAATTTCCATTTTCAGCAGAAGGTGTTCGATGAAATTTTTGTATAGATAAAGTTTGGTTTTTGGAAAAACTTTGTTCTGCAAATCTGAAGAGTGTTGAATTTGGCACCAAGTGACACGGCCGGTTCTCCATTTAGTGACCTAGGATGAGAGAAACAAGTTGATGCCGATGTCGGCATGGGCAGGGTCATGAACCAGAATGTGCCCGACGGCGCCGCAGTCTTGGTCGCCGCCGGTGACCTCCCCCGCGCCTTCCTCGTGTCCTCCAGCAACCACACCTCCTGCACGACCACCACGGCACCTCCCCGCTCCTCACCCCCTCCCGTGTGCTGCCATCCGCATGCCGAACACGCCGCCGAACAGGGCCGCCGCGGGACCCTTTCCCTCACTGTGGCACGCGCTTATCCACCGGCCGCGAATCCCGTCGTCTAGGAGCAGCTCCACCCCGCACAGCACCCCTGCCGCTACACCGTCGACGCGCCGTCCGTCGCTTCCCCTCTGCCCCAGCCTCCACGCGCCGCCACCTCGGCTCGGACGCACGGACCCCCACCGCCAGCATGCGCCACGCCACCCCGTGCTCATCCACGACGCGCGAATCCCGCCGACCAGCCCCGCCCTGCAGCTACACCGACGACGCGCCGCCCGTCGTCTCTCCCCGGCCCGGCATCATTGCCGCGACAACCTCGCCACAGCCCGTCCGGACCCCCACCGCGGAGGGCTATAAAAGGAGGCCCCGGCCGCAGCCAAGCACCGCACCACCACCCCCTCCCTCTGAGCCTCCTCCCCCTCCATAATCAGCTCCGCGGGAGCTCTAGAGCTCCGGCGACGAGCACGTCCCCGCCGTTCGGTCGCCGACCGATTCCTCATCTCCAGAGCCACCCCGCCGCCCAAGCCACCTCCCTCTTCCAATCCACCCCTCCCGGAGCCCGTAGCCACCTTTGCCTTGCCCTAGGACCGCCGGAGTCGACGCCCTCGTCCTCGACGGTGAGAACGCCGGCGACGACAATCCCCCCCCCTCTGTTTCTTTTTTTTCCTGGCGCGCGTACCTGTTCGGTTAGATGGGCCAATGACAGGTGGGCCCCGGCAGTCAGATTTTAAACTTTACCCGAAACGTTTTCTTTTATTTTTTCTGTTTTTGGAAAAGGGCAGATTCTAGGTCAAAGTTTGGAAGGTCATAACTCTCTCAAAAAAATTCAAAAAAATATGAATCCTTTTGCATTGGCTTTGTTTTGAAATTCTCTATCTAATGACACTGGTTTTGAAATATTTGAAGCTTATTTGCTTGGGAAGTAGTTGAGTAGCTATCGGAAGGTTTATAATGCCTATTTTTGAATTCTCTAATAGATTCCGACCATTTCAACGAAGGAGAAGTTGATCCCACACCCGAAGGCAAGCCATCAGCCCCCAACCATCTGTTCCAAGTCCTCGATGTTTCATTTGTTGCTTGATTGAGCGGTAGTTGCATCTCATATGTCACCCCTATGCTAATATTTCATGCTTATGATTTCATGCAATTTATTATTGTCACCTTTATTTCATGCAATACGATAAACCCATCAAGTGTGGGTTGAGTTCCGGCCGGCGACTAAATACATGTCGGGCACCGCCCGCGTGGATTGAATCTCGCCTACTTTCAGTACTTTTATTTCAAGTAACTTTACTTTCCTGCAATACGATAAACCCATCAAGTGTGGGTTGAGTTCCGGCCGGCGACTAAATACATGTCGGGCTCCGCCCACGTGGATTGAATCTCGTCTACTTTCCGT